>NDXB01007918.1:51346-84311 GCA_002631895.1 Agapornis roseicollis | reverse complement strand
GTCTATAAAAGTTTTGGTTTTCCTTAGTTTTTTTTTTTTTTTTTTTTTTTTTTTCTTATAAGATCAAGAAGGATTCTGCTGTTCTTTAGCTGCAGGAGAAGTCCTGTGGTATGTCTCACAGTATGCCGTGGGGAGAGGGGGCTGTTGCTGTGAGGTGTTAGTAGACTGTTTTAAGAGAGACTTTGTTTTTCTCAGCTCCTTGTTGCCCAAGTCAGATAAGTGTCATGTTAAACATTTGGGAGAGTTCTAGAAAAAGCAAGGTCCAGATTTGTCTGTAAAGGATGTTACCTTCCTTCTGAAATGGCTGGCTGCCTAGTAAGAATAATGGTTGGTACTGTGCTACTTTCATGCAAGTTATTACACTTCCTTGATGTTGTTGCTTGCCTGTACTCCTGGTAATTTAGTGTATTGACATGGTGGTAATTTGGTGTGTGCTCCATATGAAATAAGTGAGAGAGAATCAACTTTATCACAGAATGGAAGCCCTAAGAATTGCTAACCTGAACACTGAGGTCAGGGCAGGGAAGGAAAGCTATTCCATTTTTATTTTTAGGGTACACTGCCTCATGGTTTACTCATTTGTAGCTTTTACATACTGCATTAATGTGAATTTTAGAAGAGAGGCCAGTACTGCATGTCAGCCTTAATGTAATGGCACAGCTGTGGTTGTGGCTACACCCTAACTGGGGTTTAGAGACTTTTCTTTCTGTACAGGATTAGAGTACAAGGCATAGTTTCAGCTGCAGTTGTTTGGGTTTGGGTTTCGCTAGACTCTTAGTATCTTTAACCTTCCGTTAGCTACGGATGATTTAAACAGCCCAGTGTGGTGCTTCATCAAACTGAAAGAAATATGGCAGTTACACTGTCAGGCTAGCACAGTTTCAGAAATCTATCCATGGAGAGAGAGGGCCCTACTCCAACGGATAACATGGGAGCCAACCATTTAAAAATAAAAATGTGGTTGTTCAGAATTTGGAGTGTTTGTTGCTGTTGTGTATTAAGACTTTCTTGTCTTTCCTGCCTGTGATTCTGGTCTGTAGTTGATCTCTATTGTTGCTGGTAAGTTTGTCTTTTTATAAGCTATCCTGTCTCTTGCTGTGGTTCTGGTTTCCAGCTCTATTAATTCTTTGTTTTGCTGTACATATCATTTCTGTTCCTTCATTTCCCCTCCACTTACTACTCTGCAGGAGCAGCTGTGTCTCGTTTTTTTACCTCTTTACCTCTCTGCCTCTATGAAGTGGTGCTTTCATTACATCTAGACAGGTAACAGTGTTCATGTTGTCCCGAGGAATGAAAGTTACCAATTACAGTTGAACTGGTTGTTCACTGAGCTTACCTCTGTTCCAGAGTTGGAAAGTGGCATGTAGACTTTAAAAATGCTGCATAGATATAACCAAAAGGCACAAGAGATGCGTACATTGAATTTTGTGCTTCGTTTCACATATGAGTCTCCTATCCCAAACCATGGAAGTGTTGTATGAAGTCGTGAATGTGCTGCTTGGCTTCAGTTTATCACTGAAGTGTCACATCACTTGTTTGATATGATGGCTCATCAGGATGAGATTTTGAGGAGGATAATTCTTTGTGGTCTTTTCTGTTACCTTGAGGAATAAGTGGGAGTGAATCTTCTGTAGTCTCTACAAGCACAGACAAGCATCTTCTGTGCTCGAAGAGAATGCAGTTGTCACTGATAGGTTTCATCGTCTCTGCACTCCATGGACACACAGCAGTTACCAAAAGGAAAGTGTACTCTACCCAGATCTCTTTCCTTATATTTTCTTGGTGGCTTTTTCTTACCCTTGTTTTCCACCGTTGCCACAGGTCTCTGATAAGGTTAGGTCACCTGGCTTCTGTTTCATTCTGCTGTGGCCTTTTCTTGCTGGAAAGCTAAAATAGAACTAGCAGTGGTATCTACTTTGTATGTTGTGTCTTCATATGTCGTTGTGCTTCTAAAGCTTCTTTGACAGTTTTTGTATTAGTTACTTGATTTCATTGGCATAAGATGCGCTTTTTGTTGTATTTTCATCAACTTTACTGCCAGCAAATTGTGCATTTTAAAGCCTGCAGCAAATTACGCTGAAAGATGGGAGAATGTGAAAGGAAGAAACATACTTGTGAAGAAGAAAAGTAAGGAGAAGTAAGAAAAAGCCAATGTTAAATACATTTTATATTGCTGAAAATTTGCTTGTGCTTTCTGAAGTTTTACATTCAGTAATAGCATAGACTGTACCAGCTGTACACTGATACACCACACTTGTACTGTGGTAGTGATGGAAGAAATGAAATTCTTCTTTTCTTGGCTTTTTATTTTTATCATTCAAGTGCTGTCCTCAAGAGTGGTATCTCTAATTCAAGTTGGACAGTAAACTGGATGGTGGATTAAAGTATTTGAAGCTAGATAGCACAGAAGGTGCATAACTGAGGGAAATGAAAGGATCCCTAGCTTCCTGTTGGCAAGCCCAGATACCATGCAGTTTACCTCGTTAGTGGCTGTATTACAAGTACTGACAGGTTTTGAATTCATTATTTTGTAAATCACAGTGTTGAAGATGGGCTTCCTTTGGGTGTTGACTGTTCAATACCTTTCTGAAAATTATTCCAGTTTTGGGACATCCATCCAATTTCCTTGCAGAAAATAGAGTTGCTGAGATGAGAAGCAGTGTTCAAAAACAATGCTGTAAGGTAGTGAACAATGCATATCATACTGCAGTATTTCAGATGTAGAAGTGTATTTGCCTGTAAAAATGTTGCAGTCTGTTGAGTGAATGTGTGAGAATAATTGTACTGAGAAAGTAAGAAAGTACTGGTTTATATGTGAAAAAGAAACAATGGGTACTTTATCTCATGTTCTGCTCTTAAATCTTTCATCGTACAGGTTCTCCTTGCTTGGACTTCCTTCTGTTTACATTCTGATACTGCTTAAACTTTGTCAGTAGTTCAAATACTGCAGTGTTATACAGGGTTTCTGGGTACTTCATCATAGATTTCATGTTGGTTCTTGGCACATAACTCTCTTGAGGGTTTGGAGATAAGAAAGAACTGGAAGAAGGGTTTATTATCCTGTAGTGGTTGTTTTCCATTCCTTAAACTTAAGCAAGTGATGGATCCCATGGCATCCCTTGTGGCTCGCTTATGTTTCTGTCTCCAAGTATCACCAGGTACAAGTAACCAACATTGAACATTGGCATCCAGTGGGTGTTCAGTGTTAATTTTGGAGAGTCCTAGATTAAAACTGAAGAGACAGGTATATAACTCAACTTTCTTGCCCAGCTTTCCAATTGTCAAATAAATGGTAAAAGTGCTCTGAGACCTCAACTTTGGGACAGAAGACTGTTCTTTGTTTCTTGGAAGCACAGTACCTGACTTTTAGTGCTCTCGACTCTCCCCATCCATTTACAGTTGCTGAGTGCAGTTGTGGGTATCAGTGTATGGAAGCCTCAAGCACATGGTGTTCTGGAAAAAGCAAGCAAAGAGCACAGAGTGAAGTGAAAGCTTCACCTGCAATGACTGTCCTGCTGCTGTATCCAGAGTGTTTGGTCAGTGTGCAGCATTACTTGGTTTTGTTCCCTGCTGATGCAGGTATTAGTAGCAGGATGGCTGTGTGTAGTGCCTGCCAGGTTTTTAAAAATAGCCTTTGCTTTTTTTGTTGTCTTCTTTCACTGCATATAGAGAAATCTTGTGCATATCTGTAGTGCTGAGGTGTGAATGTTGATCCATGATTTTCAAGGAGTGTAGTAACAGTATATGGTTATTTTGTTGCAGACTCCCAGTGTACATAGAGGAAAAAGCTCTAAAAACTCTACCCTACCTGTGCGACGGTGATGCAAGGACTGGACTGAATGGACTCCAGTTAGCAGTTCAGGCCAGATTAGCAATGGGGAAGACCACTCCTTTGAATATTCCCAAAGGTGGTTCTACAGATGGCATTCTGATAACAGAAGAGGATGTAAAGGAAGGGCTACAGCAATCTCACATCCTGTATGACCGAGCAGGTGAGTACCTGATACAGTTTCTATGTGCAGCGTTCTCAAGAACTGATAACCTCTATAATTCCTGTTTCTTCTCCTCCTTTCCTACTAGCTTCTGATGAAACAGTGGTTGTACTGAAATTTGAACTAAAAATTACTTTTTCCTTTACGGTGTAGCAGGCTCACCCAGAAATTCCTTCTGAACAGAGTTTCCTCTTACTGTTTAGGAAGTGTGGGTTGGCTGAAAGACCAAGTGTTTTGGTTTGGGGGTTTTTGTCAGAGATTTTCAGAGAGGGGTGAGAGCAGTGACAATTCTGTTTTTCTTGACTGTATGAAAGCCAGAGAGCCTGCCACAGTAACAGGTTGCCCAAGTACATGCGTTTACAAAGTTTCTCTCTTCTTTGGAGTAGTCATGTCTCGGATGACAGATTTTTGTCCATAGCTGAGATAGCTGTTTGTCCTTTTATGTACAGAGGTCTTCTGGATAGAGGCTACTATATAAATAAAGATATCTTTATAGCATGTTTTAACTAATACTTTTTGAATCACTGTTGTGGTGGTGGAGTCTACAGTCCTCTAATGCAAAGTCTTTTAACCTTAAAAAACAGAGGAACATGATGATGTCTAATCGTGATAACAGCAGCAGCTCGTTTAAACCCAGCCACGCAGCTCGTTTACTCACTCAACCCGCCTTTCTTGCCCTCCCCTGCTTCCAGAGGGATAGAGAGGAGAATCAAAAGAATGCAACTCCCACAGGTTGAGATAGGAACAGTTTAGTAACTAAGGTATAACACAAATCACTACTGCTACCACCAATAATAACAATGATAAAGGAAAGAACAAGGGAAAAGAATACAGCATCTCACCAACCACCGACAGAAAACTCACGACACCACACCCCAACCGAGTGCTGACCGACCAACTCCTCCAACCACCCCAAGAGAACTTGCCCTTCCAGATAACTCCCAGTTACATCCTGGGCATGACGTGCTATGGTATGGAATACCTCTTTGGCTAGCTTGGGTCAGATGTCCTGTCCCTGCTTCCTCTCAGCTTCCCTTCCTCCCTGGCAGAGCATGAGGCTCACGAAGTCCTTGGTCAGAACAAAACATTCAAGCAGTAACTAAAAACATCCCTGTTACCAGTTCCATTCCCAAGTTGAGTCAAAACACATCTGCACCAGCTACTAAGAAGGCGAAAAATTGACTGCTATTGCTGAACCCAGGACAGTATAGTGTGTTCATGTAGACAGCACCAAATAATTGCTAAGTGTTCAGTCAGAGTTGTGTAAATACGGAATTTTGATTTTTATGTAATTAATTATTTTTTGTAACATTCTTTAAAAGTTGCCAGGTCAGTATAACTGGGCATTCTTTTATGTACTTTCACCAAGTAGTCTGGGAAGGAAATGATTTGTAATCCAGCCAATAGGCTATTGTTCTGATCTTCGTGCAAACACCTAAAGACAATATCTTTCTGCAGATAATCTATGCATTTTAGCTGAAAGGACAGCTTTAGTCAAATTTCACTGCCAGCAACAACCTGCAGCCCTTGCAGTGTGAGAGGAAACAAATTCTTCATAATTTAGGGTTTAATTGCAGTTTTAAAAATTTCAATTTTTGGAGAAAGTTACACCGCAACCAAATGAATGGTTAACTGTAAATGGACAGCAGATAGGTTTTTAAGATAGAGCTGTGTTGTCTCTTCTTCCTCTTATGTATAAAATCAGCTAACATGGATTTTATAGAAAATACCAAAGATAAATATCAAAATAACTGTAGGATTTTGTCTTGCTGTCTGTGCAGTAACGTGACTTTAGTTATGGTAAACATATGTTACCACTTAGAGTAAAGGCTGGGAATATGTTAAGGTGAGGTTAATTTGTTCTGTAATCTGGAACATGGTTGTTGCCTCCACTTCTATGGAGGAGGAAAGGGAAGGTGTCTCATGCCATGGTTTTTTTTGCCAGCTTTATTGTTTTCTGCAGAAGTCTTTTTATCCATGTCATCATGTTAGTCTTTCTTCCAAGGCTTTCTTCTGTCTTTTATCGATGAGCAGTTGATGTTTACTTTTGGCTAAGGCAGAAATAATGAGATGGGTATGTGATTTTACTTTTGCCCACTACCTGATAAATATGGATTGCTTAAGGAGTCCAGATATTAATTATGGTCAGTGAATGAGGCCTTTTCCCCATTTTCTACCAATAAGACTTTAGAGAAATCAGTATCTTAAATTAACTGGAAAACCTTTATGTGAGCATATAGAGCAATTTAGGGGGATTGATCAACAAGACTTACGCATTACACATGAGAAAATCCTGTCTTCCACAAAGCCTCTTGTGTACTATCTTGTTTCTCTTCAGAAAGGTATCTGCCTTTGTGGAAGCTGCATAGAGTAAATGTATTTTGAGTCCAAAAATTCATTAGAGTTTTGATTTCAAGAGGCATCTGGGATGCAGAACAGCAATTATAGATAAGTTTGCATGTGTCTCCACTGAATCAGTAAGGCCAAAATCTGTGTTGGCTAACCAGCCTGAGAGACAAAGCTAGTAAGTAAAGGTCTCTAAAAAGTTCTACTTTTTTTTTTTTTTTTCACTGCTTCTGGTNTGCAGAACAGCAATTATAGATAAGTTTGCATGTGTCTCCACTGAATCAGTAAGGCCAAAATCTGTGTTGGCTAACCAGCCTGAGAGACAAAGCTAGTAAGTAAAGGTCTCTAAAAAGTTCTACTTTTTTTTTTTTTTTCACTGCTTCTGGTATCTCACATTGAATATATGTAAACTGTACTTAAAAAACAACAACAACAAAAAAAAAACAAACAACAAAACCAAAACAAAAACCAAACCAACCATAAAAGATCTTTGTCCAATGCATGTAACTATTTTGCCTTTAATCGAAATTGCATTTAAGGTAAAATTGAAGTTTTGTTGAAGTCCTACTCTAGTATGTAAGTATTGTCATTATGTTGATGACTTGGTCACCAATGTTAGGTTTGTGAGAAGAGGAGATAAAGGGAGAAAGCTGTCCCCTTTCTCAGCTTACATACTCTGAAGTCCCTTGCAGGTTTATGTCTCTAGAACCAGCCTATCTGCTGGATTTCCTCAGCCTCTTCAGCTGGTTTCCCCAGATATGACACTTTACAGTACCCCAGACAGTGTATAAAAGCACTGCAGGAAAAAAAACTCTAGGTGAGTGCAACCTCTGGAGATATTTAAAGGCCATCTTCCTTACTTTTAAGAGACCAAGAGATGCCTCTTCCAAGAGGACGATGTGAGTTCAGCTGCTTGGGTATATTGCTACTAATTCAAGTGTTATGACGGAGCATAGACACGCTGTTTGTGTTGGCACAAGTAATGACTGCATACCACATGGCTCTTTGTGTGGAGTCCTAGCAAAAATAGCTGTCTGCCAGCCTGCGTACTCCAGCAGTGCATGTGTTGAATTCCCAACAGAACCACACTGCAGCAGGAACGGTGATGCAGCAAGATGGACCCAGTTTCTGACCTGGGAAGCAGAGGTCTTACTGGCTGTCAAAGGAACAGTTGCAGTGGTATCTGGGCTTTGGTTTTCAAACTCATGCATGCAGCCTTTTATTCTGCAGGGTTTGCAAGTGACAGTGATGTGTCCTGTTTCGGTCCTCAGGCTGTAAATCCTTTTAGCCATAGGAAGAAGAGAAATATTAACAGATGGCTGTGCATGCAGCCAGTTGCCTTTATAAGACATGCTTAGCTGTGAGCCTAGGAATGCCAGGCACTTTAAAAAATAAAAAGGGCAGAATATGTGGGAAGTTTAACAATATTGCAGCAAAATACTCTTAGAAGTTTGATTAAGAGAAATGCATAAGAATCAAAACCAGCTGAAGAGAGAAGAATTGTAAGCAGGAAGGGGCTCGTTCAGTACTTGTAATGTTGACTTTCTGGTGACTGTAGCCCTAAAAGATCTGTGGAATGGCTTTGTTTCTCCTTGGAGTCCATATCAGATTTTACATTAAACTTTAATGTTAAAAAAAAAAAAAATATTCCCTGTAATCTGTTCAGTCTTTCCACTATTTATTAGCAGTCTGGCATTTCAGGTTTTGTTTGTTTCAGCTGCTTACAGTTTCCAGGATCCTTTCAGGGGGACAGGTGCCCACAGTTGAACTCGATGTTTCTTAGGGGTTTGCCAGGGCTGTTCTGCAGTGCTGTTCCTTCAAACTGTGTAATGTGCCACCATTGTATATCCACCTCAACGTTTCATGTTTTTCCTTTGTAATACAGCAAACTCATGTTTGATTTACTGCACCCTTTATTTTTGAGTTTTAGTTGATGTGAAATTAGATTTTCTGAAATACCACTGGTGTAATAGTACTGGATTTCTATGATTCTTCTGTTGTCTTCTCAGAGTTCTGTGCCATGTCCAAAAGCAACGGTCAGTGGTTTTTATGTGCTCGTACTTTATTCTTGTCAGTTAGGAGATGTTTATGCTGTCGTCTTCCTGACTGCTTAAAATACAGAATCACAAAATCCTAAGGGTTGGAAGGGGCCTCAAAAGATCATCCAGTCCAACCCCCCTGCGAGAGCAGGGTAGCCTAGAGTACATCACACAGGAACTTATCCAGGTGGGCCTTGAATATCTCCAACATAGGAGACTCCACAACCCCCCTGGGCAACCTGTTCCAGTGCTCTGTCACTCTCACAGTAAAGACGTTTCTCCTGATGTTCACATGGAACCTCCTATGCTCCAGTTTACACCCATTGCCCCTTGTCCTATCACTGGACATCACTGAAAAGAACCTAGCTCCATCATCCTGACACTCACCCTTTACATATTTGTAAACATTGATGAGGTATTTTTTTTTTCTTTTGAAGGAAGGGTATCAGGGTACTAAAACCAAATTGTTTTCCTTGCAGTGTTTAAAAAACACCCTCCTTTTCATTTGCAGTTGCTTTATTATGCTTATGTGGTTAGTGGAATGATCCGTGTGGCAAAGCATGAAGGTGTTGAAAACATTAAATGAGCACCATCATCGTGTATGCACAAAAAGAACTTGAAAAAGGAGGTTATGTTTTCCTGTAGTGATCCAGTAAAATATATTATGTTCCTTTAAATGCATTTCACTTAATTTCCTCCTAATGGTTTTCTGCATCTCTTCCATTCTAAATAGGAGAAGAACAGTACAATTGCATCTCTGCCCTGCACCATTCTCTGAGAGGCTCAGATGAAAATGCTTCCCTTTACTGGCTTGGTAGAATGCTTGAAGGTGGTGAGGATCCACTCTATGTGGCAAGGAGGCTAGTGAGATTTGCAAGTGAAGATATAGGTCAGTATTCACAGTATTTCATGTTGGAATATTATGTTGAGTGAAGATCTCTCTGGCTTCTGGTTTCCAAAAACTAGCTTTTGAAAATAATATCTAACAAAAACATTGTATGTACAGAGACCTGAGTGTAAAAAAATATTTTTGAGGTCAGGTTTTGGCAATGTACAAATATATATTATTCTAAGCTCTGGTGTCTGTTACTCTGGTCACCAGTAAACTTGTGCCACAGAGTATGTGTCTTTCAGGGATATCTGGGGTTTTTTAATGACTCTGGAGGGTGAATGCCTACCCTGACTTGCAAACCTCAGATTTGATAACTGGCTCCCTAGTTGTAAAGGCATGTTGACGCCAACTTACCCAAAATAACAGATGCAGCAACACTTTTGGCATGTATGCCATGGGTGAAGAGTTATGAGGTCTGGGGAAGTTGCGTCTAGTTGCATAATAAAATATAGTGATATTTCCCCATTTCTTTCTTAGTTCCAAAAAGTGAATCACACACAGGCAGCTGCTGCTCAGGCTGCCACCATGTGGCGACAGATTCAGTCTGCAAATCATACCCATGACTTAGACTTTTTTTTTTTGGAGGAGAGAGAGGGTGGAAAGAAAAAGGAAGGCTGTGGATGGAGTGAGTATATCTTGTGTACTACAAAGTGTTGTAGAGAAGTTCCAGCATCTGAGAAACAAACTTTGAAATGTGCATGAATAACTTTCCATCTTACAGAAGTTGGAAAAAAAAGGAGAGACTTTTAAACTGACTTTAAGGCACTTTTGTCTGATCCCTTCTTGTAGGGCTGGCAGATCCTCTGGCTTTAACACAAGCAGTTGCTGCTTATCAAGGTTGTCACTTTATCGGAATGCCAGAATGTGAGGTAAAGGCTTCATTAATTCACTGATTTGAAAGCACTGCAAACTGTAAAACTTATCTGTAATTATAAAAAGAAACAGATTATAAGGACAAGGTGAATTTAATTACTTGATTGTTCAGCATGCCCTTTACTTGACAAGAATGTTGTAGCTCTTAAAATAGACGTTGTAGTTTGAAATAAAATTCACCACATATTTATTGTTAAAATGTTAACTAATGTCATTTTGCTCTGTCCATTTTTCTTTGTTATAAATAAAATATGTTCTGATATTCTAAAGTTGCTGTTATTTTCCAGTAGTGAAAAATCATTAAAAGCTGTGTTGTTAAATAATAATAATCAAACTACAGTAGCAGGCAGAGATCAGTTTAAACACATAATCCCTGTCATGCTACACAAACAACCTAAATAACAAATCTTTTCCCAAACAGCTTAAAAAAAAGACATTTGACAATTTCCCTTTTCTTGTTTCCAGGTGATTTTAGCACAGTGTGTAGTGTACTTTGCCAGAGCACCCAAGTCTATAGAGGTATACAGAGCATATAACAAAGTCAAAGAACATCTGAGAATGCACACGGGACCTCTGCCGCCTGTTCCACTGCACCTGAGAAATGCCCCGACAACACTCATGGAGAACTTGGGCTATGGCAAAGGCTGTAAATACAACCCCCCATACAAGGAACCTGTAGAGCAAGACTATCTACCAGAAGAGTTGAAAGGAACAGACTTCTTCAAGGAATGAGAAACATGACCACCTTGCTCAGAATGGGTTTTGATTTTATGACTCATACCTGTGTATTGGGATGGAAATTCCCCTTACAGTCTCAGCCATCTATTATTGTGGTTGAAAGTATTAAGCCACTAAGCCTTTCAGATACTTTCTTATTCTTCTGTTTTTACTGCTGTTATTCTTTAGGTGTTTTGTAAAGAATTGCAGTTAGGCAACAGAGAATACAAAAATAAGCTTTACTGGTACAGTGCTGTCACCCTCTGATTCAAACAAAATGGAGAAAAAGAAAGGCTTGTGGCTTTGGCTCTTGCTGTTAGACGAGGGGTATCATTGTGCTGCTTTTTAAAGTCAGTATCTGCTTCAGATTTTGTGAATGTTTATTTTCTGGAAAAGTAGTGAATTGTATCCCCTCTGCTAAGATACAGCAAACAAAATATAATTACAGTGTAATTCTTGTTCTTGTGATGTTCCAGAGATAAGTTTTGTACAAAATTGATTAAACCAGTAAAGTTGTTAAACATAGTGTCTATGCATTTGTTTAAATATTTGTATGACAGTGCTGTGGTTTTGAAAGTTTAATGTTCCTTTATCATCCCTACCTTCCAGAGCAATTTTAAATGATTTTGGAAGTTAGAATAGTCATGAAAGTAGCTGAATTATGTTAGTTTTTGAACTTACACTTTTTATTGTGTGCTAACATTTTAGGAAATGCTTTTGCAAAAGAAATTCTTGTTAGTGAAACACACATTTTCAGTTATGCATTGGGAATTCTCTTAACTTTGAATTGGAAGGCTGAGAAACAAATTGATGTGTTGCTATAATGGAGAGTTTGGCTTCCTCTTCCTACTGAAAATGCATCCCTATCCAAGATAGCAGCTGACTGAGCATTTCACCAAGCAGAATGTACAGTCATGGCAGCGTCCCTGATATTGACAACATTCCTTCACTTAAGTGGCGATTATTTTTCTTCACCTCAATCCTCTTTAAGTGTGCTGTGGTCCAGTCTGCTGAAAAGCCAGTAACTGTTGAAACTGCCTGTGACTGTGCTAACTAGCAGTTGGGAAGCAGAAGAGGACTATGTTTGGCTGGAATTACAGCAGATAATTAGTGGAGAAGATATTTGTTAATGACATGCTGAACAGCCACTGAGGCAACTGTCCACACTTGTGCTAGTGGCCACTAGTGATAAGGATGTGTGTCTTGGCTGAAAATTGCCACCTACACAGTAGAGCAGTGCAGTTACAGCTGGATTTGCTTGGTAACTACTTAGGATTTGCTTGCTTTGTGTCTTATACACATTTTTACTGAGTCTATACCAGTTAGCTGATGGACTGCAAGGATTCCTGTCCTGATCCTGCTTAATTTATGAAATGCAATGAGGCCAAAAGTTATAATGCTTTGCATATAGCATCTGATCTTTTGCTGATCAGCTGAGAATGCCACGTACCTGCTGACAGAAGGAGGTGGCTGTGCTGACTTCCCTGAGAAGTGTTGGAAGGTTACTAACTCTCCTCCAAAAGGACTACATATCACAGGTTTATTTTTTTTCTTTACAGTATTGAATCATTTTGTTTCTTTCTCATGTGTTATATGTGCTGAACTGTTGCTTCATTTCACATTTACAGTATTGCATTTAACAGCTTTTAAAATATCAGCTACATAATTTAATTTGTAAATAAATATTTATTTTTTTGGCAAAAGATAACTGCTTTGCTTTGGAGCTGTATGGGGCGTTTTGCACCTCCCTGGAGCTATACCTGTGATATGATCCAGCCAGTTACCTGGTGTGCACAAATTGCAGGCAGGTACTTCTTTACAGCAGAGGTATTTGGTGCTGTGTGGAGCTTAGATCAGAAGGGTTGCCACAGCCCACACATCTGGAGTTCATTCAAAGCAACTTTCACAGAGCAGGAGGTCTGTGGTCTGAGAATGTGGTTCCAGGTTCAGAAGCCAACTTTAACTTTCTTGCACCAGGAAATTCAGCTGATGACTTATGTTTCAAGATAGGTTGCTGGACCTTGGCCTTGATCAGGTTTTCAATATACAATCTTCAAAACATTATGATTACTGTCTTCTCTTGACCAAAGGGTAATTGTATTAGAGATACATTTTGTTGTGAGGCTTCCAGCTTGGTAGTGATCATATTAAGTTCTTCTGCATGACAAAAATGTAGGACTTAAACCAAAGACAATGGTATAACTGAAATGTGTCAAACCAATTGTGTGGCTGTGTACTGTTAGAGGGTTTGAGTCAGATTCTGTAAACATTTCTACATGTTCTCCTTCCTCAAATAAGTGCCCCTGTTCTTCACAGCAGGATGGTTTTGTAGGCTAGGAGTTTGTGTTTGCTCTGTCAAGATATGCAGAAAGATGGGAACAGAGATGAAAACAGGTGTTATATTAATCCATAATCTCTTGGCAAAATTACTTATGCTGTCAATCAATGTTCATTCTAATTCTTAAGACACAGAGAATTGATGTAAATGTTTAAGTGGCCCATGATTTGTAAGCTGATCCTAGCTTGAAAAACAGATCAAATCAATGGATTGTTTTTTTTTGTCTTACGGGTGTACCTCAGGTAGCTGTGCTTCCCTTTGGTGCAACAGACAGTTAGAAATGTTGGGCCAATGAAGTCTGAGGTATTTTTCCATTCTTATTTTCTTCTATTAGTTAAAAGAATGGGATAACCTAACCAGCTGTTCTTCACTTTGTGAGTACCTAATGCCTAAATCCAATTCACTATAAGGTTTTATCCAAGGGAAACCCTAGATGGTAGTTTTTTGCCTTCAGGTGACAGAAATCTTCACACAAAGCCTTAAGTTTCTGTTTACAGCTCTTTAATTACCTAAGACGTGATCAGACTTCCCTTGTTGCAACAAATTGTGTCCCAGCTGTTGCAGCAAAAGTTGCACAGAAGTTTTACAGAACAGCAATCTTGTGTTTTGCCCCATTCGCATGTTTAGTGCCCCCTGTTCTGAAGCAGCTTGGAGTATTCCAAGTGGACCTGATCAAAATCCTCTGGGGAGGTCTGCACTTGGCAAAGACTTGGTGGAGTTCAGATGGTAGAAGTAAGGCTTTCCAAATCTGCAAGGGCCAAGATTTACCATTTACATTCTGTGGCATGCCTATGAGAAGTCATTGTCTAGAAGAGGGGCCACATTGGTCAGTTATAGCCCACTAGTGGGCTATAATTGTTTTTTCAAGACCAGTTTACCTCAGGATTTATTTACTAACAAGCACTGAAGACAGTCATCAAAAACATGGGTTTACTTTGCTTTGCTGAGCTGGTATCTGGAGGACATAAAATGGTTCCTAGTTGGGTCAGGTATTAGAGGACATTCTCGGTGCATGTTTATAGAGGATGCTAGTCAGGGGATTTAGTGATGAAGAATAGCCCCGAAGTGTGAAGACAGGTTTAGAATTACTAGCAAGACATTTCAGACTCTTATTCTTGGTAATGTTAGCTTTTATATATTGCAAGAAGTTGCAACTACCAAGATAATTCAGCTGTAAAATATGTCACAACTATTCTTTTCTGGGGTTGGACACATGTTGCCAAAAGTTTTGGTCAACAGCTGCCCTGTCTTGTCTAAGCAGTGGTTTATAAACTAGCAGTAGGCTTGGTATGTCTCCACAGCATCTGATGAGGCCCAGAAGCTGGTAGTGCCGATAGCTGTGAGCAAAGTGTCTTTCTAAAGTTGAGTACATTTCTTATAAGCTTCATTTATGTATATTTGCATGTTTTTCTTTTTAACCCATAGTACATTTCTTTTTGCTCTTAGGTTGGAAATTTCTTGTTGTCTGGATTAATGCAGTAATTAATTAGATTAGTATTTTTATCCTCCTAGTCTTTCGAAAGGCATATGGAGAAATAAGGCAAGATGTGGTTATGATAGGGTCACCTTGAAAACTTAATGGGCTTTGACTCTATAAAAGTCCAGGTTAAGGAAAGTTTTGATAACCTGTAGATTTGTGCTGGGGACCTTGTCTAGTGGTTACCTGGGAGCTTTTGAGCACTGTGTGGAGGAATACGTGGGTTGAGGTAGAAGTAGAGATAGATGACTCCTGATTGCCAAGATGTAGCTGAAATTACATGGACGAGTAATAGTGTGAGGAGGCACCTCTGAAACACTGGTTCAGAATAATCCAAGCAGCCAGGACTGTGATCAGCACTGACCATGATACCAAAATCACAGAATTGGGATGGGAGCTCTTGGACAGGCATCCACAAAGCAGCTCACTCAGGACTAGGGCAGAACAGTAGTGCTGATCCCTGTGCCTACTGGTGAGATGAGCTCAACCTGCAAGAAGGGAGCTGAATAGGCACAGCATGGGGTGAGGCAGAGTCCTGGGTTTCCATAAACCTGTCTGTTGTGTACTTGATATGAAGAGAGGATGGAGGTTTTATCAAGCAGCTCTTGCATTGGTCACAGTTGCTTTTTCCATATATATGGTGTTTCCCATGGTCCTTTTTATGGTTTCCTTTTTTTCCCTACGGGAAGAAAATAAAAAAATAATAAATAGAACTTGGTGGCCTTGCTATGGAGGCTTCATTGATAATTTTCCAGTAGCAGAAATAGTCTGGGTAGGAACCAAAGTCATTTGTATTCATTGTGCCAGTGAACTCCCCAGTGGGCCCTGGTCTTTCCCATCACCAAAGGGTCATGCAGCACAGCTGGGGCTCCACAGGTTTTCCTGCACGTTACAAGACAAGAGCCAAAGTTTTAAAGGGATCTCACCAAGTGCTCTGGGGTGGCTAACACACAGGACACAGGAGCTTGCATGTGTCCTAAGCCACAGGCAATTGCCAACAGGTAAGCCGATAGCTCACCTGTTACTTGAGGTGGATGCAGGCTAATACTTTCCCTTGTGACTAAGTTTACTGCATATGCTGGGTAGTTTGCCTTGTACTCGTCTCCTTCCCCTACTCCTGTTCGTTGGAAACTATCAGTTGTCTCCTCTCGTGCCCCAGTTGCAGAGCAGGATTAGTCAGGATATCTTTCCCACTGCTGAAGTAAATCAAAGCAGTGTGTGCTCACCTTCAGAGGGCAGCACAGCTTGGCAACACGTTCAGAGGTGCTTTTTCATTCCTTGCCCCCCCGTCATTTTTTCTCAGTCCTGAATGAAAAGAGATTGTGCCCCTCAGGACAGCTCCATCAGACAGTCCAGTCTAATGGGCTACTAAAATGCTGGCAACAAGATAAAGTTTCAAACCCATCATGCTTTATGGGCTCTTTCAAAGCAAAGTACTATTCTCCATTTTCTGCTCTCTCTCTCTCTCCCACTGATGTGCATCTCTTTCATACTCCCTCTAAAGAGGGTCACCTCCACTGTTTGAGGAATTCCATGCCTCATTAAAAAGGCTATGGGCACCAGTTGCACTCACAAATGGACATTTCAACCTGTACCATTTCCAGACCCTCTGAAACAGTCCCAAAGCAAAACTGTCCATTTCTTCTCAGGATGATGTATAAAGTCTCCATAAATAATGAAGGATATTTCTTTGTTTTCTAGCTTTTGAGTCCCTGGCACTTACCTTTTGAAGTTCACTTCAGGGCAAGAATGGTCGCTTCTGAAGAGTCATAATGCCAGTGTGTTTACTCATCTTCAGCTCGTAGAGCTTCAAAGAAATAACAAATATTGCAGTGCCACCCAAACCTAGGGATGAGCTTTAGGTCCCATCAAGTGGCAGTTGCTTCCACTGTAAGGAGCACCACCAAAATCTTCCACACCACAATCTCTTTTATACAAGGCATTCCACCAAGAAATAATGCAGATCATGAGAAAGGCTTTGCCATAGTCCATGTTGGGTAATTCAGTACACGTGAGAAACAGCCTGAAATTCTAATGACTTCTGCTTCCATTATTTAGCCAGTTTGACTCTCGCAGATATGGCTGGTGTGGAGTTGTCCAGGCTTTTATACTAAATATTTATATGAAATCATGACTTCTGTTCTAAGTTTCTTGTACTGGTTTCTCATGTACGAAGAGTTTAAATTCTTGTTAACCTCTGGGTTGCACTTACTTCTGTGTCTTCTCTTGTGTTGAGAAAGAGTTCTCAGCCAAAATGACTGTCTATCATCTCCCGTGACAGGACTTAAAAATAAAAGTGATTGTACAAGCTGGTTGTTTAGAGTTTCATTTAACCTGAAGGTACAACATTCTCTGGCTGATGTGATGAATTCATCATCTGAATTGCCAGCAGGCACTGTGCATGTTCAGCATGTTTTCAGACAGGCTGAGCTCTCCTGGATTTGGCTGTGTTTTTTGACTTCTATTGTTATTAAATAGTCAGGGATTGCATACACCCCTGAATGAATATGGATGAGAATATGTATTTAAGTTGGTACCTTAAGGTAACATGACAGAGCTGGGCAGATTCATTACGGTAAAAAAAACAACCAACCAAACAACCCAAAAGCCTGTTCATGATTTCAACGGTACCTTTTTTTCTCAGTAGGTTCAAGTGAATTACACTGGTCTTATCCTTTCTAATGAAAACATATTAAAAAATCAAGACAAATATCTGTCTCTAAGACACCTGGGCACTTGATCAGGGTTATGTACTTTGCCAGGATTTTGGTCATATATAAATACATAAAACCATTTAACAGTGAAAGTATTACCAAACATCCCCTGAGCTTACTCATCTATGTAAATTTTTTCTCTAGGACAAGGTGACTTAAACCCCAGCAATATCTGTCCTCCTTATCCACACTATGGTATTTACTATCTAGAAAGAGCAAGTTAAACTGTATGAATCAGAAAGCAGCCTAGTGGTGGTGGGTGGTGGGTTTTTTGTTTTAAATTACTGGAATCAAAGGGCTATGGTAGGGAGTCTATGTAAGCAATTGTACAAAGTCTGGCTTACTCATCACGCCACAGTGAGCAATACTGCTCTGAGTTTTGGATTGTTGTAAAGCCCGTTGTAAAGCCCATTGTAAAGTCCTTCACATGAGCTAGTTGAAGCAGTGTTTTATTTTTTAGAAATGTGAGTACATTTGACATTCCAATTTTCCCAGTTGGAGTCAGCCTTTGTCAGTCACTTGTTCCAACAGAAGTGCAGGAAAAGAAGGAGGTATTCAGGAAAACACTCACAACTGTCCTATTGTGGGACATGAATTATGGGAGAGTAGTATTTGCCAGCAGGCTTGTTGTTTGGGTTGGGGTTTTTTTAATGGTTGAAGCGAAGCTGAATTTTTTGAGTCTTAATTGCTGATATTTTACTTTGTGCATCCTGTCTGTAGAAAGCCAAATTTGACTCAGTCTAATAGTTCAGGTACTGAATACTGAGACCAATGTAATATAGAAATACACGAGTATATAAAGCTACTGTGATTTGTACTATTATGCAAGGTTTTATCTTTCTTCTGATCTCCTGGTAATCACAGCCCTAAAAGCTTTCAGACATCATAGATATCTTGCATGCATTAATTGAGTTTAAGCACATAAAGATAAGGATGTAATTACAATGGAGCTTTTGAGCCTTAAGTAAAAAAATCCGTCTATGGCAGCAGAAGCCTTATTTGCTAAAAGGCTGAAGACAAATGCCCAGTAACCCTGTACTAATGCAAATGTCAAAGCATTCCACATTTTTACATGGGTTTTGTGCTGATATTTTTCTGACTTATTTGGAAAGCACTGGGTTTTCAAAGCATTTAACACAAAAAACGGTTACATTCACATCTGCACTCTGCAATACACACTCTCCTTTACATCTTCACCAGGACCTTTGCAACTGAGGTGTTTTCAACACTTGGGAACATGTTTACTAAAGTACAGACCGAGTGCCTGTGTCACTTCATAAACTGTTGCTCTTTTCCTGTTCCCAGTAGGTGCTAGCAGCTGTGGTCATTACACTAACTTACAGGGGAAGCTGATGGTTCACACAATCATCTCTTCTACCAAGTAATTTGTTCTTCAGCATTTTCACCTACTCTGAACAGTTGGAGGACTTCGACAGATGATCTTACCTGCTGCACCAGTGGTTTTCTTTAGCCTTCAGGGGACAGTTACTTTTGTACCCTGAAATGCTAAATGATACGCAAAAGTTTCCATTTTGAACATAAGTGTACGAAGAAGACTTTTATTTGTTCCTTAAAGACAAAATTAATATACAGTTTGCAATTACAGAAATTATTGTGCCTCACTGAGACTTATGGCTTACAAGTAAACATTACAGTACCCAAGATATGCATTATATAAGCAAATACCATCCAGAAATAAACATGGAACAAGGCTGTTGAACAGTACAGAAGGTTTGTATGTAGAGAGGTAGTGGAAATCAGCGGAGTAAATGTTGAATCCTTGTACATACAGAGACACATTAGACCTTTACTGCAGATTATATAGTCATCTCCTGGGAAGCTAAAGTATTTTTTGAGGATCACATAGGTTCTGGCCAGAAATAAATGTCATATTGAAAGCTTTTGAACTTGCACAAAAGAAAGACACCCATTAGCTTCAAGCACCTAAAACCTCTAAGCCCTGGGACATTTTCACATTTTCAATAACTAAAATGGCACCAGAATACAAATTTTTAAGGTCCTCTTTAAAAATGTCACCTAAAGTTATTATTAACTTCTCTTTCTCGTTCAAAAGCTGTATTGCAAGTTTTCTGGGTAATGACTAGAAAGGGTTACTTTTGCTTAAACAGCTTAATCCTTTCTCTATTAATAGATGTCTCTAAACAAATGTTATCTGACCTTCTATTTCATGACAGAACTGGGTAAACTCAGCTGTTCAGAAACATGCCTTCTGGTGCCTAGAAGTATTTTATTAAAGTGGTTTTGAAAAGCAAGACTTTAGGGGAGGAGTAGCTTTGCACAAACATCCTAATATATGTGCATAAGGAATACTGAATTATTGTTATTACAATAGAGGGCTATCAACACATACAAACCCATGGAATATGCATAGAGGGTAATTCTGTGCTTTAAAAGGCACAAGTTTCTTCCAAGAGCTTTTCTAGTCCAACTTCAAAAGATTTCTTTTGCCTACAGTTAAGATTTTCCTCATTATTAAAGATGATGTCTTTAAGAAAAATAAACTACTCCTCAGTTCCTTTGGGACTGTTTTTATGGGAAAGGTAGAATCTCAGTCAAAGTTTCTAGGAACTCAAGACAGGAGCATTAACTTTCTACATCAAAATCCAGCTCATTCAGGAGCTAAGCTTTCACTGACTATAGCAGGAACTGGTCTGCAAATGCCAAGTTCTCATTTATGGAGAAGCGTATCTGCCGAAGAAAAGTATGCTTTGTGTGGGGTTGTGGCGAATAAAGAAAAGGAAAGGATGGTCCGCATTGAAATCCTCTTCGATAGCCATGCAGAGCATAGCAATGCCAGCAGTAGCAGCTGCAGCTTCCGTGCCTTCCTCATTCACTTCTACAAAAGCTTTGTGGACAATTTTAGAGAGAAAGAGGTCACGTGCCCCTGACATTCCTGACAAGTCAGCCTTACCACTGTCAAATACATCCACCAAGCCCATAGCAGCTAAATCTGATTTAAGGTCATAGCTTTCCTCTAGCCTAAACTTTGGCAAATGCACACGAACATCAGTGGAATACAGATGCTCCGGACACGTCCATTCCTGAAGCTTCCCTAAGGTAAGCTGCTTTTCCAGCTACAATTAAAAAGACAGAGATCATTACCTATCACCAGTGTAGAAACGTTTCATTTTCAGTAATGTTTACAACGCTTTATAGAGCACTAAATAAGTATAAAGCAACTATAAAAAAATGACCATACCCATATCTTTGATGGCTCCATATAGATCCTACAAATGCTACTAAAATTAAATGGAGGCAGTGCAGTTTTTACTTTACAAAGTAATGCAGACATTTTCTTCTGGCTGCAATGTACAGAAAGGGGAAATATGAACTGATAGCAACTAAACCCAGTCATTCTTACTGTTTAATGTAACTAAATGGAATTACACAGTTAACAACAAGTAACTGAACTAATCATCAGAGAGCTCAAAACAGCTGATGAGTTCCTGGTCATTAATGGAAAACAGTCTGATTACATCAAGGCTAAGAAAACAAGGATTTTCAAAGGTAATGAAAGAAAAGTTCTGTCATTAAAAATAAATATGCAAGGCAAGTTAATTCTCATAGTTAACTTTGGTTTTGCAGTCTCCCTTATGGTTCAGTTCAGCTACAAAACCAGAACACAACTTTTCTTCCTGATACAGCACACTCATGTATTCGTTACTGCAGTGCTACCGGAAAGACATGCTTCATAGACATGGAGCTCTGAGGACATGTGTTCATTAAGGCTTTAGTTTTTAATTGCAGAAATTATCTGTTAAATAACTGTATTAGCTTAGATGCCTCACCTTCTGCAGTCCAGTGGAGTTATCTTCAATGTCATCAGGTAACAGGATGATCATACTAAGGTCTTCTCCATCATAAAGCAGCTCTAAAACACGGATCTTCTCTTCAGGGATGTACCCAAAATTAAATTTATTTTTCTGATACATCATTTTCACTGTCTTTCTTTCATTCTGGATAGACAAAAGTTTTCAAAAGTAACAGTTGAGAATAGGAAACAAGCAAGGTAAAAACTACTCTTGCCAAACTTTTCCTGCATTATATCAGTTAACTATAAAACTGTCTTTGTTGGACTCCTGACTGCCCATTTAATAACAATTTCTTCTCCAGACATGAGTTTTTATTAAATTTGGTTCTCCTTTGGCTTCTGTAGCACAGTCCTCAAAGAAACTATTTCTTTGAGTTGCTGTACATTTATGTTACTCTGGCCCCAAAAAGGACATTAAAAGTCAATAAATATCAACTTTGCTCACCATAAAGCAGATGACTGTATATAGTATCTTGTAAAGCTGTTAACATAAACAGAATACAGAACAAGAAAATGGGGCTTAACCAAAATGAGCTATCATTTTAATACTGCTTACCTAACATCACAAACAGGCACAGTTCACAGCAGCCAAAACTGTTAGTCACAGGCAGGGTCCTCCTAATCTATATGTGAGTATTGTCTCAAATACTGTTCTGGTAAGTGAGGTAACAAATAGCTTCCTGAATACAGAAAAATACTAAAATCCATAAAAAACTCTTTGGGGTGAACTGAAAACATTCATTGTAGACTTTCTATTTACATTCCCTAGCAGTATTCAAAGCCAGGTTTGATGGGGCTTTGGGCAATCTGGTCTGATGGAAGGTGTCCCTGCCCAAGGCAAGGGGCTGGAACCAGATGATTTTTAAGGTCCCTTCCAACCCAAACCATTCTATGATTCTATGATCTTTTTATTATTTTACCTGTAAGTAAAGCTTCACTTCAGCACCTGAATGATTTGACCTTTTTGTTAGATATATACTACCAAGACGTATCTGTATTACCTTATTTAACCGAAATGGCATGTCAGTGGTGTCAGCTTCTTTAAATTTCTCTGCCCAGTTCCCTTTGAAATAAATAGCATTCACCAGTACGAGCCTGGTCATGTTGTCAACAGAGCCTTCAGACAGCAGATGAAGGATTTTACCTTCAGAGGGGGCAGAAAAAAAGAGTCACAACAAAATCTTGTGACAAGGTGATGGCACATAAAACATACATGAAGCCATGTAAAACATACATGAAGAAACTGATACCTTGAAAATATTACAAACATAAAACTCTAGTTCATTCCTGTAATAAGGTGTGCTTCAGTACCTGTCTTTTTACCTTTTCACCATACCTTTAATAGTAAACACTGTCACTTTTGTTATACAGTAATTAGATGAATATGTAATATTTTTAGCTTGAACTGTCACATATGACTCAACATACAAAAAATACATAACACCCACAGTTAGGATTACAGGATTTAGAAATACGTATATACAATATATACAGTATGTACCAGGATTGTCTAAAAACAGATCCTCCAATTCAGTGGTATAAATCTATGTTTAGGCATCTCTCCTGTACTCACTGGCTTCAACATAAACAACAGAAAAGTATCAGGACTTAGGGAACTGTTTAAAAGTCTTGCTTAGATATAATTTGGTTCTGTCGATACATCAAGTGAATATCCCATGGCAAAATTAAACTGTTCTCAAGGTTACAGAGAATAAAGCCTACTCCTACTCCCAAAATATGAAATACTGCTGGTTACTTTATTAACTAAAGCTGTTTACCTTCAGTTTTCTCCTCTACCCACTGGTTAATTTCCTTCCTGGCTTCATCACTAGCCTGAAGAAAATCAACTGCAGCCAAATCAGCTCCATAGAGTTTCTGAGTATTAGTCAGGAAATCCTAGATTTTGGAACGATAAGAATAGCTTTCACTGCCTGCAGACAAGAAAACATCTCTTTATGCTGTAGATAAGGTGCATGTCAAACAGCTTATCACCTGCTCTGAGGTGGGGCTCTAACAGTGTACTGCCTGGGGTGGGTCTGAGGGTGGGTTAGTTTTATTCCCCTCTGAGAGTAAGCCTCACAGTACACTTGCCACACATACAGCTGATGGGGTGCTTCCTGCAGGTGTTGCAACATTTACCTGTCATTCTCCTGAAACAGGCTCAAGCACAGCTATGATAAAACAGAACATTCTGAAAGAGCTAAAGAGGGATAAAAATAGCAACCTGAGTGCACAGAAAGGTATAATTCACTGGTGAGGACGCATGTTGGGCATTCTAGGATTCTATTCTATGATTCTGTGATAAATGCAGTGTTTTCAAAACATTTAAGTAATGTTATACTAGACCAATGAACATCCTAAAAAACTGATTGCAACAGACACAGGGCTGGTTGCATCCTAAAAGTTGATTGCAACAGACAGACACAGGAGCTGGTTGCATCCTAAAAAGCTGGTTGCATGAGTAGGATGTTGTGATAGTTACTGTAAACTACGAACCTAAACAAGTGGTATTTCTCTTGAGCCCAAGAGCAGCTGAACCAAACAAGCAATAAAAAGGGTTTGCTGTGTAACATCCTTTAGCTGAGATGCACAGATGCCTACAGGCATGGAAATGCATATGCATGCAGGTAACACACTTGTCAACTGCCCAGTAACATTTAGAAATATGCTTAGAAATATTTGTACTTCATAATCACTCAAATAGCTGCATTTTCCCACCAGGTTCCACCATGCCATTACAATCTGCACCAACATACCGGCAAAAAGGTGTAAGACTTCTCTCCAAAAAGCCGACTGGCAAGCCGTAGGAGATAGGGAGCATTGCTTCTGTTTATATCCATAGTTAGAGTCTGAAATCTTGAGTGAGGATCTTCAACTTTGTCAAAATGAAGTGTCTGAAATAAAATGACAAGCTGCTGCTAATACTGCCTTAAAAGAACAATACATTTGTATCTGATCCAGAAGACAGGTAGGTTGAAGAAAGGCAAAAGGCTGAAAGCTGCTTAGAGAACTCTGTAAACCTTGAAAAATTAATGAAACAGTTTCTTGGTGCTACTTGCTCATCAGCCACCTGTATTAAGCTCCTGGTTTATACACAGTGACAGTTAAAGCTGTTGATCATAATCCCCAGTCCACATAATACCTGCATGCCTCCCCTGCATGGACCATGGGGCACACCGACTCATTCTCAAGTGTGGAACTGAAGAGAGATGATGCCAATAAAGGCACTTTGGTTTTCTTGCTTCCCCCTTTGGCCCAATGGAACCTGAGGTTTTGCTTTACAGAACATACAGTCAAAACCAGCACAGGTGAGGTCTCAAGAAAACTTAGAACAATTATCTTTTATAGTTTTATGAAAATATAACTGATATAAATCTATGAAACTGTATCATCTTAAAAATCAAATTCATTACTGCAGTTTCTTTTCACCAGTACCTCCTTTCCCAGAGGCAAGCTGGCTGGCCAGGGCTCACAGACAGGACAGCAGAAGCTGTCAGGCCTCAGTGACAGGGAAGGCTACCCCAAAGCAGGGATGTTCACATTCAAACTTACACCACCTATTTCTCAGCAGGGATGACTGCTGTGATACAGCCACTGGACTCAAAGGAAAACCCTTCTTCTATCTCACTGGGTTTTCGGTCAGGCCTTGCTGCCCACCCTTATGCAACCTGTGTTGTACAAATGAATAACTAAGCAAAAACATCATGGAGTCAAAATAGGATTATGATCATGGAAACAAATCCCTATATGCTTGAGAACAGCCCTTAACAGCTACCAATCGCTATCTCCTTAATTAGCTATATTCTCATAAGTAATGCTTTATGGTACAGGAACATGCATTACTAAAGGTAACTATGTTGAAATATATTTTTCCCCCAAGTTCCTTTTGCATGACTTCTGCTGTCAGCAAGTTTATCATAGGTGGGGCTGTCAGTTTGATTACATGAAATATACGTTCAAAGTCTGTTTGCACAAGTAGCGAGAACATAATTTTATTGTCTTATTCAGCAGGCATCAACTCAACAGTACTAAACAGTTCCTCCTCGAGTCCAGAATACAAAGGTGAAATTATTCATAGGCAAACACATGATGGTGA
Source organism: Agapornis roseicollis (assembly GCA_002631895.1). NCBI lineage: Eukaryota > Metazoa > Chordata > Aves > Psittaciformes > Psittacidae > Agapornis > Agapornis roseicollis. The sequence goes on along the minus strand of NDXB01007918.1, from coordinate 58,995 downwards.
CTGCAATGAGAAGCCTCATACACCCTTCTTTGTGCTAGCAGGCGTTAGCCTAATCAATGACTAAGTCCCTTCCATGCAGGAGGGCCCATGGGAAGCTGGTGCACTCCTATATACACCATTTTTGCAATTTGTAATCATATGTTTTAAACTATACTACCTAACCTAAGGCTGTGGTGAGAATAAGCATGTGGGCTCAGCTAACCGAAGATACTGGAGTGCTTAACTGTTTACTGAGATACTACTAGCATCACAGTGTATCATCATACTTGTAACACTTTACATATAAAACTATGTATTACTATTGTGCTTTTTACAAAATACACATTTGTATTATTAGCAACAAGCATACTGTTGGTGACCCTGTACTATAAAGTAAGAGTTCTGTGTCAAAATGCCTCATGAAAACTAAACTGCTGGAAACTCCAATCAATTTAAATGGAGACCGATTAATTAACGAAATTAGTTTCCTACTTCAAGAATTAACAAGTGAAATTAAATGAGAAACAAGAGTCATAGAAAACATGGAAAGCAGGCTCTGGAGCAGAGCTGGAAGAAGGTGACTGCAGAAAAGAGCCTGAGGAAGACTCAGTGAGCATGACAGAAACCTTGTCCTGAGCATGTAAAAACACCACCAACCTTTCATCTTCTTTCTGCTGAACCACAACAATCTTTAATGGAAATAAAATATAAAGTCAAAGAGAATTATTTATTTCTTACTAACCTTCAGCACCTGTGCCTCTGTATTACCTTTGGACCCTAAAAGGACCATGGCCAGAGCAGCAGAGATGCTAAGGGGAGAGAAGAAAACATTGCCTGTTGGGTTGGTATCATTAAACCTTCTGAGCAGATCAAGTGCAAATCTGCTGTTGGCATTACACAGGGTCTCCATGGTTACAGCTGGAAAAAAAACAACAGCAGTGAGGCCGCTGGGAATCACTTGTCAGAAACCTAACCTAACCTTGTGTGACTCACGGAGTAAAGGCTGGATTAATCTGGCTGCAGCTGGGTACAAAACCAGCAAGAATTTCCCTGTCAATGCATCTTCTTCTTCAAAACCAAGCATTATATATATATATATATATATATATATATATTTTTACTTTTTCCCAGATGTATCACATATCCCAACCTTCCCTATCACACTAACTTTAAAAACGTTATTTAAAAAGATTCCTTGCCTTCTACATTGAAACTGGAAGTATGTGTGCTGGCAGGACTGCAGATTAAAATCCTTTAGCCTCATAAACTCAGCATACCCTGGAGGGCTCACTCATGCTGTTTTCACCCCACTCTTCTACCCAAATCCTGCAGAGAGGACATTCACATTAACTGCTCAGGGACACTTTTCAGCAAGCTGACCCTCTTCATGCCACAGAAAGGTGTCAATGCTGCCAAAGGCTTAGGCACACACTTACCTTTAGCGGTGTAAAGCGCAGCTATCTCCACCAGCCTGCTCTGCTCGGAACAAGTGAACTACCTGCGTGCCTCAGCCAGGTGCAAACCTGAGTCCCAGCAGGGCTGGGCAGCCCCTGACGCACAGGCAGAGAGAGCCCCAGGGTGTTGTGAGCCGAAGGTGACATACCAGCTATCAAAGGCAGAAGTGAAGCACAGAACAGAGCTTCAGGCCTCACACTGCCCAGCCAGAGCAGGGATTAATTTTGGTGAGATGCTCCGTAGGATGGCCTTGGAGCAGGATGGATGGTGCTAGGGCTGGGTCAGGAGCAAAAACCTACACAGGCTAGCAGCAGCACTGCTTGAGGTTGTAAAACCTTCCTGCTTCTCTCCACTTGCCTGCAGCAGGACTTTTGCATTTGGTGGTTTCTAGCTCGTTTCCTTAAGGAGTTCCATTTGTGCATCTGCCTCAGCAACCAGGGCAGCTGCCCAACGATATTGTCACTGATACTGTCCAACTACATGGAGGAGTCTGCAGTGTCTTTCTACAGGAACTGCAAAATAACACTATCTGCTTCCACCACCAGATGGACAAATGCCCTGCATCTTTGCAACGTTCTTTTATCTAGCTGTACGATAAACAGCCCGATACAAAACAAAATCCAAGCACAAACTCAAACACACATACTTTCAGCTCCACTTACTGACACGGCCGCACCCTGCGGCTGGTTTCACTGAAGCCTCCCGCTTCACAGCCACCCCCGTTCCAGGCTGTCCGAGAAGCGCACGGCTCCCCGCGCAGAGGAAAGGAAACACGAGGCGTCTTGTTACCGCTCCATTCCCGTCAAAGCACCTGGAGCGGGGCTTGAGGCGAAGCCTGCCCTGACCCTCTCTTGCCCTGCAGAGCCCCAGCACAGCCCCAGACCACTCGGCCAGGCCGGTGCAGAAGGAAGCGTGGGGACCCGCCGGGCGAGGCGAAGGGAGGAGAGAGGCCGCGGGGGACGGGAGAACGGCCCCGGAGCAGGGCCGGGTGTCCTCACCCAGGAGGGAGGGAGCCGGGTTTAAAACCGACTCTCCCTACTCGGTCAGTGCAGGATCGGAGGATTCTGCCCCATGGGACAAGCACAGAGAGCCCGCCCAGGATATGTATATGGGAGTCCTAGTATTGCCTGGTAAATAACATTAATAAAGCTTCATGGTGAATGAAGCACAGGGCTGTTGTGAATCCTTAAATTATTTGGTACAAAACAGCTTAATCAGAAATTGCCTCACACACTAAGCTCTGTGCACCAATCCTCACTGACACATACTCCTCTTGTCATTCAGTAGTTACTAGAACTGTGTAAGTCAGGGCCATTACTTAATGCCACGCTCTAATTCCACTAGCTGCTGTTTCCAAATCAAATCAGTCATACCCTTTGCCTAGAGAACACCTTATCCAAGTGTCCTCCCTCCACACTGCTGCTCAACATCTGCTGATGCTCAACATCTCAGTCAGACTTCCCTTTTTGAATGCAAGGAACATAACAGCATGGAAGGGCCTCCTGGGCGTAAACCTGATTGCTTTCTCCATCAGGCCACCAGGGACCCACCCCACTCTGGCTGTGGTAACAAAGCACTAGCCCTGCATTAAAGTTCAGGCATATCCAACCCTCAAGTCACATAGCACTTTCAGTTCCCTCACCCCAGACAGGCAAGTTACGGTGCACTAAAATAAGCAGCGCAATCCAGCACCATCTGGATGACAATCAAATGCTTTGGAGTTGTGCACAAAAAGGTAATGGTGCAGTCCTGCACAGAAACAGCCTCTGGTGGAAAGGCTCTTTGCTAGAAATCTTCACACTGCCAACACCAAATGCCATGGCAACCTAAATAAGCACCGCAGGACTGCAATACTTGGAGAATGTTTGGAATTCATTGTCAAACCCAGCAAGTACCCAGCAGCCAGTTTTACTCTATCAAGAGATATTTGGGTTTCTTCATACTACAGATTTACAAAATAAAGGCATAATTTATGGTTAAAGTCTTGCAGCACTTCAAGTTCTTTTATTATTTTAGGAATAGAAACAGCAAAACAAAACAATAGCGGTATTAGGAAAGATATTTCAGCTACATCTTTGGTATTATACAGTTGCATTAAAATGTTTAAGAAACAATGAACAGGAAAGATCTATCACAACAGCAGAAAGCCTTTGTTATTTAAAAATTGCATAGGCACCATATGCTTTTTCATTACATTCTCTAAAGGGCTAGAACCAGCTGATAGGTAATAAACTCAGGTGTTCTGTGCTGATAAAACACTTCTTACTCCATGATCACCCTACAAGGACACCTGGTACAAAGTCGTATTTTTATTCCCATTCTTGCCTAAGTGCTTGTCCAGGTATTATCCAAAACCCTATTTTATCAGGTAGCTTAGCAACACTTGGAAAACGCTGCTAGAGGCTCCTTTCATCTCTAGGGAATGTATCAAGAGATTAAGTGGATGAGTCTGGAAGGAAAAGAAATAAAAAAAGACAGGGGATGGGAGGAAAAAGGGGGAGGGGAGCTGAAGACATGCTCCAGCCTTGTCAGAAACAAATTAACACCTTCTTTTCCAGTGGGAAGTCACTGCCCAACTCTACCAGGTAGCCACAGAAAGTAAAGCTGAAGTGGGAACTGCAAGGAGAGAGGAAGCACTGGCTGAGCCAGTGGGATGTTTCTTGTGTCAGTAAAAAGTTAAGACATCTCTGCACTGAGGGGCACCAGCTAAGAGTTGATTTAGAGGGCATTGGCTCCATGTATCTAAGTAGCTCTCTTACACTATCAAGTCTGAGATGAAGACCACAGAATTGGACTCGGGCACAGCTGAAAGAGACAGTCCTATTCCAATGAAACAAAAAGTTACTGTGTAATGCCAGCCAAGACACCTCCTTTCTAGGGAGAACAAAATCTCCCACAGAACAAAATGGTGGAAGTTTTGTTGTGCCGGATGAAGAAAAGGAAGGGATGATCTGCAGTGAACTCTTCAACCATCATCGCACAGCGCACCATTGCCACTCCTGCTGTAGCAGCTGCTGCTTCCGTGCCTTCCTCATTGACTTCCACAAAGGACTTGTGAACCACTTCTGAAAGCACCAGCTCATTTCCAGCTGAAATCCCTGAGAAGTCTGCCTTCCTCAAGTCAAACGCATCAGGCATTCCCATGCTGCTCAGGAGGGGTTTCAGATCATAACTTTCTTCCAGTTTAAATCTGGGTAAAGACACCATCACCTCTGTACTTCCCATTGCTTGTGGATTGATCCAATCTATCACCTTCTCATATGTGAGCTCTCTTTCCAGCTAAAGAAAACCCAAATATTAACATAATTAAAGACAGTTTTATTCAGCCGTAAGTAGTAGTTACTGTGTTTGTTTATACAGTGCATAACATGCACCTTTTTTCTCAAGCCAGAAATGGAAGTTCTACTTCTTATTAGAGAACTACAGCTTGAGCCAAAAATCAATCCCACGTGCTTTTTGGTAGATACAATAAGGATCAGTTCCTTTCATGTAAAATTTACTTTTATAAAACATGTTAGACTGGGGGCTTTTTACATTTTGCATATGGGAAGCAAAGGCAGAGAAGAACTAATGACAAGTTCCCAAAGAAACCAAACCCAGTTCCTCTATTTCTTAACCAGAACATCCTCCTTTGGGTTGACAGTCTGATGAAAAAGTCCGCTCACAATGCTCCTTGCAGTCAGTGTTAGAAAACCTTATTAATAAATTCTTGTCCAGGGCATGAAATAGCCAAAAAAACTGAGTCATATCTCCACAACAAAAGAGATCCTACATTTTCCTGTGAGCTTGTTTCTCTGGAAGTCGGCAGGGACAACCTGCCAGCTGTTCAGAACAGAAGATCTATGGGACAAGCTACAGGACTACCTAAGAGCTTCCCCAACACCCCTCTCACTGCATATGCTTCTCAGCACACCATGCCCTCACCATAACCACAGCTAACATCTGTTGCTAAGGAGGGTCAGGTCATGTCAGTGGCGTAACAGCTCTGGAACTGAACTGCAGTTCTATATGCAATATCAAATTTCCCCCGAAGGACAGAGACTTGCATTTATCTCAAAAACTTACACTTTCCAAGCCAGTGGATCCATCCTGAATTGCATCAGGGAGCAGGATAATCATGCTGAGTTCATTACCAACATAAGGGAGCTCAAGGATTTTGGTTTGCAAGTCCCAAATGTAGGTCATTTTAAAGTTATCCTTCCTGCACATCATCTGCACAGGTCTGGTCTCTTCCTAAAAGTAAAGAGATGTCAACAGGTAGTACTGAGTGAGTATGCTGGTCTCAAAACACAAAGCAGGCATTCAGTTACTCGGGGCTTTTAATAATTTGACTAGAGAGAACCAACCACACCACAGAGCTCAGCCTCACCACTGCCTTTTGTGAAAGAAGTAAGGATCTCTGAGACTTAATTTTTAGTTACTGATGTGGAAATTTCTGTCAAGTTTCCTTTAAAGCAAAAAGGCAAAGACATGTTTGTTCTTTTAACAACTAGTGACAAGCACTAAACAGAGCTGGTAAGAAGCAGGACCCATGTTCCTTGCTTTAAATGAATGCAGAGCTGTTTCAATGTAGGTATTTTCATTTTTAGTCTATGTGGCTCCAAGTGCTGTAACAAAGAGAAATTAAAATATTTTAAAATTATATTAAAAATACTGAGAAATGGAGAACATGATTTTGAATTCTTAAGTCACATGGATAGCAAGAAGGTGTAAGGTTTTTCTCCTAAATTTCATTCTCCAGTATCTCCTTCCATTTTCACATGGTACATCAGCTACTACAATTCACATAATTATTTAATATCTTTTCAGTTAAGAGCTTCATTACTTTCTCCTTTACCTTCATGAGATAACCATGTAAGTAGCTTTTTTTTGTTTTTAAAGTAAAGCCCATTGAAACAATGCCCACAGAGGATATGGCAGAAATTATCTTGCAGCAGCGACACATGAAAAAGATAGCAGCCTTCCAGTATCTGAAAGGGGCCTATAAAGATTCTGGAGAGGGACTCTTCATTAGGAACTGTACTGATAGGACAAGGGGTAACAGGTTCAAATTTAAACAGGGGAATTTTAGATTAGATACAAGGAAGAAGTTCTTTACTGTGAGGGTGGTGAGGCACTGGAATGGGTTGCCCAAGGAAGCTGTGAATGCTCCATCCCTGACAGTGCTCAAGGCCAGGCTGGACAGAGCCTTTGGTGTCATAGTTTAGTGTGAGGTGTCCCTGCCCATGGCAGTGGGGTTGGAACTACATGATCTTAAGGTCCTTTCCAACCCTAACTATTCTATGATTCAATGATTCTATGAATAAGCAAAAAAAAAGGCCACACAGCACATGAAAATCATTTTGTTGCAAGAGGTGCAAGTATCAGAGAAGTCATGTCACAGGATGCTGGAAAGGCTCTTGGGATGTTAATGTAATTCTCTCCCACTGGGCACATTGTAAAACAGCCATCTTAAAACTTCAGATTATACCTCAGATTGCCAATTCTTCATTTAAGTCTACTGACACACTTCTGCAGGTCATCAGTAGCTAGTCATTAGTAGGATAAAAATACAAACTTAAGTTTTACGAGGAAAGAGACTTGTAGTTCTCTATGTGTCTTTTTAGCAAATTCCTTGGGTAAGCTAAGGCAGCATTCCCAAATCCTACATCTTAACTTTCTCCAATAGATCTCTGGATCCCTTTCCTAGTTTTAGGACATCCAAAGTCTGTACTAGTCAAAGTAAAAGAAAATTGAAATGTATGCCTGGATACCATGCTAGCTTTTTCAACGTGCTTCAACAGTGAGATGGCAAGGCAGCAGGAACCAGGTCAGTACAGTGGTTTCTGAAGTGCTGCAGTAGGGAGTATGAGGTGAGCAGCAACATTCCCTAACTAAAAAGTGGTATTAGCAGTTCAAGCTACTATGTTTCATCACTGGGAGAAAGATGGTTTGAAGTCAGGCAGGAGGGCTTCAGTTTTGAACAGTGGTTATTTTAAGCAGTGGAGTTAAGGAAGTCATGTTACCAGTTCTTGCTAGTGACATCTGGAGGCAGATGTAGAATTTGAGGTGATCCTGAGGGGCAGTCATGGCCTGCTAATGATAGTAGCCAAGGCTTCTTCAATAGCACTGATATACTTCTAAAAGCAAGTATAGCATGGAGGTCTTCAAAGAAGACTTATTTTTAATTCTACATTTGTTTTGGATCGGTTCAGTGGCAGAAAGGGGGGGGGGGG
>NDXB01007918.1:30330-50276 GCA_002631895.1 Agapornis roseicollis | reverse complement strand
TCTGCTTCAACCTTTTTTTTTTTTTTTTTTTTTTTTTTTTCATTCACAATACTATATAGAATCATAGAACAGTCAGGTTTGGAAAGGACCTTAAGATCATCTAGTTCCAACCCCCCTGCCACAGGCAGGGTTATCTCACACTAAACCATGCCACCCAAGGCTTCATCCAACCTGGCCTTGAAATAGCTCTTTACCCAAGCAAGGGCTGACATTAAATACAACATAGCATCTTGCAAAACACTCACCTTCAGTCCTTTCCTCTACCCAGCCATTTATTTGTTTCCTGGAATCCTCCCACGCACGCATGAAGTCAGTCTTTTCTAGTCCAGCATGGTAGGATTTTTGACTCAACTCTACAAATGACTAACACAGACATTCAGAATAGGCTTTTCAACAACATTTTACTCTCATTCAGCCACAGATGATTCCTAAATACACCAAGAAAATCTGCCCACACTTCTCCCTCAGCTTCATACTGAGCCACTGAAGTTTTGCTTTCACATTCCTATTAGGTTTTATACCACCTATTTGAACTAGGAACTGTCCACTGAATGTTAAGTCACATGCTAAAGTTCTACATAACTTAACTGAAAACTGATGTAGCTAGGCTTTTTGGCTGGTTGGTGTTAGTTTTTTTCTTCATTGAGAGACCATATGATTCTGTAAGCTTCTCTTGACATAAATTTCATTGTGAAGCCTCCCAGGCTAATAGAAAACTCTTCAGAAGGTAAGCTGATTTCTCTTAGGGGAAAAAAAAAAATTGTACCTTCTGTCTGATTTGAACAATACACCTAGATCTTTATTACACAGACACAAAGTTGTAAAGTACAACCCGTGTAAGTTTTATCTATTAGACAGATGAAACACTACCATTCTTCATAAAAGGAATCATCATAAACTACTCCCCAGGGGAGAGGCTAGGGAGGGAAAGGGAAAGAAAGAGGGAGCCTTTTATCTTCTTGCTCTTAGGCAATCATCTAAAGGAACACATGTAACACAGTACCTACTATCCTTATTTAGATATTCTGATACAGAAAACCTTTTAAGTCATTTATTGCTCTCAGTATGATCTTTGGATGGCTTATATAACAGAGGAACTACAAAATACTGCCCATGCTGAATAGGAATGACAATTCTTTTGTATCATAGTTATACACTATCAAGGGAAATGAGGTAAGTCAACTATTTGTCCCACAACTAAAACTATGAATGGATCTTGGAATCCTGAAGAATTAGGAGTCTCATGGATTTCATAGCGCTTTACACCAGCTGTGCATTTGGGTTAAAGGAGCTTCTCCACCAAGTTCAAATACCAGGCTCTGGCATAACCTACTGCATTAGTATGCGGCAGCCCAGAAAAACTGGGAAGTAAAATCCAAAGCTTGTCTTAGACCTCTCAAGGAAATAGGAAGCCAAGACATTACACTAAAAAAATTACACAAATTTAATGGTTACTTACTGAGAGAAACTCAAATGTCTTTTCTCCATAAAGTCGGTTAGCAGTTTTCAGTATATATTTGGTGTTTGGATCATTAATTTCAGAGAGAAGTGACTGATACCCATTGTGAGCATCCTCAGCTTTTTTCAGAGAAAGCACCTGTAGAAAGACAAACATCCTCAGCAGGAGTCCACGCCCTCCCTAAACATGCTTGCTTCAACACGATTTTTTTCTTAATGACTTTTGGGGTTAAAAACTGACTTGAAGACAGATTTTTCATCAAGCTTCCCATCTGGAGCTTATCATGCAAGTCACATATGATGCATCTAGACAGGTGTTTTTACAGGTACTGAATTAGGGAGCAGAAGAGTCATCAGTATTTAGTTTCCTTCACCCAAGCATTACAGGATCACATAATCATCAAGGTTGGAAAGGACTTCTGAAGATCCCCTAGTACAACACCTATGCTCAAGCAGGGCCATCTACAGTCAGTAGCCTAGGACCATGCCCAGATAGCTCCAAGAACGGCAACAATACTATTTTAAAGGAATTTTATAGAATCATGGAATCATAGAATAGTTAGGGTTGGAAAGGACCTTAAGATCATCTAGTTCCAAACCCCCTGCCATAAGCATATAAAAAAAACAAAAACCAAAAACAACACCCCTCCCAAAAAAAACCAAACTATGTGTTTATACTTCTTCTCCACTTCTCAAAATAGGCAGACATAGGAACAAAAATGACTTTCAATAATCAGTTGCATATGTAAAAAATACACCAAGTTGTATTTGCCATCTGAGCAAGTTTAAAAAATTGTTAAGCCTGGCTACATTTTCAAAACATGTATAGTCTGATATTAAGCAAAAAGAACATACGGGGAGAAAGTATTTTATGTAGCTAGATTCACCAAACCTACACAAAAAAAAACCCAGGTAACTCTTAATGACATACTGAAGGAAGATCTGTCTCAAAAGATCAAACACACAAAGACCACACACAAAACTTAACAGGAACCTCTGAATTTCATACCAAAGAAAGGTCTTCCTATAAACCAAATAAAACCAGGTACTGCTTACACACATACCAAATAAAGACCTCTACTCTCTGAGACCAGAATGACAATAATAGTTTAGCAGAAGTTCACATTCTGTAATACCAATCTGCTGCTCATATAGTCCCATCAAATTCAATACACTAAGTTTATTGAGACATACCTTTACTATTTGGTCTCCAGTGTTACCTTTTGAACCCAGCAAAACCATAGACAATGCAGAAGAAATACTAAAGGGAGAAAAGAACAGATTCTGCCCACTTCTGTTCTCACACAGCTTTTTTAAGAGGTCAAGTGCAAAAGCGGTATTTGCTGCACAGAGGCTATCCATGGTTCAGAGCCTGGGAGATAAAATATAAAACAAGAATGGCTTAAATTTATTCTAATATAAACTGACAACTTATTTCTGTCTTTTACATTTCCCAGAATAAACTACACAGAAAACATCACAATTAGATTGGAAAATTATCAACTCACTGAAAAACTGATTTGGTGGAACAAGCATCTTAAATGTTATAGTAGGCACTTAAGTTATTTTAGGGATTTATTGTTTGCTTTTGTATTTAAATCCTATACCTGTAAGAGAGACAGCAATTCCCACCTGTGTCATTAGACTCTTTACTATGTATATAACACTGCATCTTCTGAGACAATCAAATGCAAGACTATTTTCTTTAGGATTTATTGAAACAAGTCTGTTTTGACCTCACAAAGACAGTTATCTGCCTTTACAGGAAAACCAGAGTAAAAGATTAGGTATCACAACAGCAGAATTATAAACTCTTACCTTGTCTAAGTCTATGTACCTTCAGTATTAACTTCAGCTTACTGATACATGTGCACGCTGTGTTTTATACTTAACAGCCACTCCAGCAGATGTCTGCAGAATTACTTGACCTACAAGATTAGAAAGGAAAAATAAAAATTACTTGGTCAGCATGATGATTACTGTAATTCCCTCTATAGTACAAAGAAAAATCAAAGTCCATTTCAGTTCCATTTTATTGCCTGCAACATGGAAACATACGCACACCCCAAAAAAACCCAACCCTGCTTATAGATATCTTTATGTTACATGCACAGTGCAACATATATAACTTGTATGTATGTGGTGTATATCGGGCACGTGCATGCCTGATATACAATACATACATAAGATGTGTAGGCAGCTAACCTGAGATTAAACCACACACCTATAAATGGAGCAATAAATACTAAAATTCTGACTTAATTTACAACGTCTGGTGATGCCTACTACAGTTATCAGTTGGTAGTAAACCCTGCATTTTTTCCTTCCCTTAGGGTAGTGCCTACTGTTGATATGTTGCTACAAAATAGAAAACCATCACTTAATTTATATCACTGATTCATTACCTCAAAACATTAGGTGGAAAGGACAAGTTTCTGCAGGTATGATTTTCCAACTAAGAAAATTTTCTGCTAGTAACTCTGCTATAAACAGTAGTAACTTTTCCCCCATTTCTCTTCTCCCATAATTGAAAAGGAGGGCAGAGGTGGGGTGCAAGATTAGGTGGAAACAATCTTCCAGTTCTGCGTGAAATGAGTAATTTAACTACACATACTCTAACGCATAACTAAGAGGCACTTTGCATTTTCAGTTTGTGGAGCTTACAGCAAACCCCCAAATTTTCCTACTGTCCTAATACCTGCAGTTTACTAGCAATAAGATTTTTTTGACCTGTAGGCCAAAACACGCAGGAATAGTGACACCTACGAGCATTTATTATCTAGTAAGTTTTTATAGGGCTGCCACATGAAGCAAGATCTAACAGACAAAGGGATGTAACTCATGCTATTTGCCTACCTGAAAATCAGTGAATTTAATCAAATTATAAGTAACATTTCAACAGCTGTTACCAGCTATTGTTCTCAGGCTTAAAGTCAAAACCACAGCATTGCGTCAGCTACTAGGGAGAAAAATGACTGTTACTACTGAGGCCAGGACATACACAATGGCTGCGCTTTAAGGAACAAAAAATGCATGACACAAGCATATACTTGTCACTCAATTGTAAACTGTATGCTCCAAAACCCTCAGTGATCACAGTGTTTGCTGACAGCAACTCATTCCTCACTCTGGTCTCCCTGTGGAAGTTCGTGGGTGCCGTGGCCCTGTGCATTCCTACCACTACGAATTTGAAGCATGTATTCTCAGCAGTAGACACCTATGCTTCAGGAAAATCTTTAGGGCCAGGCTGCATCTACAGATATGCACTACAGTGTCCCTCCCAGCTACTGTTTTTGCCATGGGGCGACCTGGCTGGAACAGAGTACACGGAGCTTCAGCCTGTGGCCCAAGAGACATATGCCACCAAGAGTTCTACACAGATTACTGCCCACTATGTGCAGATGCCGCCCTTTCCAACGTCAGCTGCCTCAGAGGAATCACAAAACAACTATTTCAAACACAATCAGAGGGGAAACTCAGGGTGATGAACATCGGGTGGTGTCCCTCTCCACAGAGGGAGCTGCATTATCTGGCACAGACATCTCTTTTTCTACCCTATGAACCAAAGCAAACTTTTCCGAGAAGAAAAAGGCTTCACTTAGGTTTAGGAGAGTTAGGACAGATGTTCAGACATCTGAAACGTAAGACTGCTAACAGCTCCAAATAACTGCGCTTCTCATCATACCTCTCTGTGGTGAGCAGCAGGATGGAGGGAATGACACAGCTCCATAAGCACCCAACACCACCAGCCCTCAGCTCCGGGACAGCCTCGGCAGCAGAGGACAGGAGCAAGGGGTCTACAAAGTCTGACCCCATCCCAGCAAGCTCAGGCACAAAAAGACAAGGGCTTGGCACTCCCTAGGGCGAGAAGAGCCTCCTCTGGGCGCCTGCTGGATTTATCACCGCAAAACACATCAAAACTCAACATTTTTACGTGCCTTCATCATTCCTACACATGAAATACGCCCTCTACACACCACTGCGACTCCAACTAACACGAAGCAGAAATCACGAGAGACATAAAAAAAAAGTCACAAAAGCAACGCCACGCAGCCTCTACAGCATAGGCTCGCCGTAGGAAACGGCGTCCCCAGGCCAGAGGCACACTCACCCTACCGGCCGCCGCGCTCCGCTCCTCCCGGAAGCGCCGCGGAGCCGGGGGAAAGGCCGGCAGCTCGGCCCCTCCTCAGCCGCGCCCCGGGATTGAGCCGGAGGCTACGGCGCTTCCTTGTTCGCTGCTGCCAACGGGGAAGCGCTGCCGCCGCACCGGCCAAAATGGCGGCTCGGCCACTGCCCACTCCCGCCAAGAGCCATTACCATCCTCACCGTCACCCTCCTCCTTTAGTATCTCCCTGGACACAGCCGGTGATTTTCCAGCTCTGCCTCCCTCTCGTGGCAGAGCTGACAGGAAACACCTCCAGCCCATGGCAGGTTATAATTGTTATTGATTAGTTTCGAAGCGGGGCTTGTTTTAAACGACATTGAGCTGTTGCTGTACAGGCTTGGACCCTCCTCGTGTACCCGAGGATCTGAGTGAGGCAAATAGTCCTTATGGAGATGTAACTTTTTTATTTTTTTTTTTTTAAGGAAATCTGTGGAGTGACATGTGAAGCTAATTGGAGGTTAAATTTGGAGCTGCTGAAGGTTTATACCTGGGATGTGGCAGGAAGACAAGGGGATGGCTAGAAGCCTTGGGTGTGGAGGGTCTGCTTTTAGCTGCAATGCAAGGACCGACTGGAGGGCTAAGCAGGGTGTAACTGCTGCAGGCTGGGAGTAAATGCTGAGACCGCATTTGAGTCAGGGGTTCTAGTCATGGGAGTGAAGAGACGGACTGTGTTAGCATGCATTTGTATACAGTGCTCAGAGGGGAAGGGATAGAATTGCCACAGCTAATAATGGTCAGGGCAGAGCTATCCTTGATGGTCTGGTCTGATGCTCCAGTCCCCTGATCATCCTCATGGCCCTCCTCTGGACTTGTTCCAGCAGTTCCATGTCCTTTTTATGTTGAGGACACCAGAACTGCACACAATACTCCAGGTGTCACATNACTTGTTCCAGCAGTTCCATGTCCTTTTTATGTTGAGGACACCAGAACTGCACACAATACTCCAGGTGAGGTGTCACATTGCCCAGGGAGGCTGTGAGTGCTCCATCCCTGGCAGTGTTCAAGGCCAGGTTGGATGAAGCCTTGGGTGCCATGGTTTAGTGTGAGGTGTCCCTGCTTATGGCAGGGGGGTTGGAACTAGATGATCTTAAGGTCCTTTCCAACCCTAACTGTTCTATGATTCTATGATTGCTGTACGGGTGCAAGCCATTGTGTCCTTCTCTTAGCCCTGGTATGGTTGGCCCTTCAGAGTAAGAGGGAGGGCACAGGAGGAGCTGTGCCCTGGGGTGTGCGGCCTGATGGAGAAACGGTCAAGGTCCTTCTCCACCTAGTTACAGCAGGAGTTTTAGGTTTTGGGATTTGCCTCTGTGCTGGCAAGCAATCATCTCAGGCACTGCAGGGCAAGGGTTAACTGACTAGGGTGAGCAGAGTCTGCCATAGAAGAGAATGGTTTGTGATTTGTTGTGTCTGATGAAGAAGAGAAAAGGGTGGTCAGCTTTAAAAGTCATTGTTGGTGCTTTTGATCTCAGCACCAGAACACCTGTGGCAGCTGCTGCCTCAGTACCTTCTTCGTTGACCTCCACAAAAGCTTTGTGAATAACTTTTGAGATAAAAAGATCCTTCTTCACTGACATCCCTGTGAAATCAGCCTGAGCAGGGTCAAAAGCATTTTGTATTCCCATGCTGCTCAAAGTGGATTTAAGATCATAATTCTCTTCCACCTTCAACTTGGGCAGGTACAGATCCACTTCAGCTTTCATCATGTTGGCTGATTTGGTCCATTCAGCCAATTTCTCATAGGTCAGCTCTCTTTCCACCTACAATGAGTCAAGGAAGAAAACAGTTGGAATGTGAAAGACAGAAACAAGACAAGATATAAAGAAAGCAAGTGCGTGGAAAACACAGGGTTGAAATACTTTTAACTGAGGTCTAAGAGAACAATGTTTGTGTTGTAAGTCTGTGGTGTGATAACAGAATTTAGTAGTCTTACTAACATGAGTGAATTATTTCTTCCCATCCTTCTAATTATCAGTTAGTTTGGAGACAGTGACTCCCGAACATCTGCTAGCTAAGGATACTCCTTGTCTGTCCATCCTGTTTTGCTTGCAATAAATTTTGTACGAAGGTCACACTGTTCTAACTCATTGCCAGGTATCAGAAAATTACAGATATGGCTGGTTTCGGCTAGTTTTGTGATTACTTGGGCATCCAACTGTGCCAAAGGTGAAAAGTTCACTGTAAGGAAGACTTCTTACTTCATCTTGAAGACCCCTGCCCACAACCATCGACCATCGGGCACAACTGCCAAAAGGGAGGAGACTTTTGATAATGAGTTCCTAAACTAATTGTAATAGCCCTGCTGACCTCTCAGGGAACCTAATGAATATGCATGTTTGTGTGTAATAAATATCTGGTTGCTTAACCCCTTGGTGTGCAAGTTAGGAGGAGCGATTCCCCTTGCACCCGGGCCCATAATAAACATACCTTCTTTATAAATCTTGAGTTGTAGAGTCTGATTTCATGCTTCACTCATCATGAACATGTAAAACAAAACCCAGCCACCAGCAGTGGCTACAGCTGGAACATGCACCATATTCATAAGGCATGATCCTGCAAAGTTCTTCGTGACTTATACTCCTATTTATTTTCTTAAAGGTGGTGAGATGTAGGCCTGAAACCTCAGAGTAGTTATATTTTTTTTTCCTGGTGTGAAGAATATTGCTTTTTTGCAATGTGTGACTTATAAAAATATTAATAAGCTCTTGCTTTGTGTGTATATGGATAACTTTTCTCTTAGTAGTGGGAAATAAGTGGAATGCATGGGACCTGAGGTACAAATAAGATGTCTGTCCTGATCTGTTCAGAATCTGAAACTTATCCTGGCATGGTCATCAGTGGCTGTTGATACCTTCTGGGTAGAGATAGTCAGCACTTAGTTTGAGAAACCAGCACAAAATACCAGGTGCAAATCTGGACTGCAAATGGTATAAAAATTAATTAATACAGCTCTTAGGAGAAGGTAACTTCAGAGTGCAGTGATTCAGATTTGGTCCTTCCTTTGTTTGTGCTATTCTAGCAATAGAAAAGAGGATGCAAAACAGTCTAAGCCAGTTGTGCAGACATAGTTTTTAAATGCATCTGTAAGTAAAATACTATGTGTGCAAAACTATCAGATGCCCTCAGCTTAGGAGCTGGGAAATTATGGTGTTAATGAAACAAAGTATGCACACATCAGAATCTATTCTACCATGATTTTGAAGCTTGTTTTTCCTCACTTTTTAAATCTATTTTTGTTACTGTATCATAGTGTATGTGACACAACAGCAGGTCAGTTTTACCAGCTCCAAACCGGTAGTGTTATCATTGATGTCGTCTGGTAGGAGGACAAACATGCTCAGTTCATTTTCCACGTATGGCAGCTCAATGATTTTGAATTTCATGGTTGTTTCATGGAGTATCAAAAATGTATCTCTCAGAAACATCATCTGTACCAGTTTAGTCTTGGTCTGTAAAAAAAAAATCAGATATGAAAAAAATCAGACAAGAAAAAATTGTTACTTCATTCCTTAAAATGGAAGTTTACTTGCTTAGTTGCACTGAAAGCAAAAATTTGCAAACAAGAACAAGCCACAGCAGCACTTGGATACACGGTACCCTTTTCTTCGTATGGTATCACATACACTCCTCTTTTAAAAGTCATTGGGATCATTACAAAAAAATCAGCATAGACACATGCATACCTGCTGACTGAATCACATGTCATATATTTCTTGTTTTAAAATAAAGGAGTTAGCTTTGATAAGCAAGTAAGTGAGTGTTTCATGTTTTCTCCCGGAAGTTACATTTTTGGAGTAAGGACCTTGACTGGGGGAAAAAAATGTTCACTTTCCTCCTGGGGATGCTATCAACCCTTTTTCCTGTTTTATCCTTCCAGGCATCATCTCACTTTGCTTCTGAACCGTATTTTCTGTGACTTACGCTGGCTTTTCCTTTTCCCCAAACCACAGAGGACTGGATTACCAAATGGAACTGCATTACCCTGTAGTCTTTTGAACTCCTATGCTGTGCTTTGTTCACACAGCTTTTACTAATATATCCACTCTCAGTTTTACATTGTTACGTTTGAGTGCAAAAGTGTATCTGTTCACAGGCTTTGCTATGGTGTATCCTGTGCATTAAACTGTCCCTGTGCACAATGTATTGGGTTTACATAGCAAGGTTTTTGTAGCAAAGGGGTGCAGGGGTGACTTCAGCGTGAAGACCTAAGAAGCTGCCTCCATGTCAGGCAGAGCCAGTTCCAGATGCACCACTGGTTAAAGCTGAGCCAGTCAGCAATGTTAGTAACATCTTTGTGATAGAAAGGGTATCAGAAAGATAGAAAGAAATTTGTTAAGAAAGGGTAAAAACTGCTGTGCAACAGCAGCTGGGAGAGAGGAATGAGAATATGTGAGTGAAACAGCTCTGCAGACACCAAGGTCAGTGACGAAGAAGGGGAGTAGGTGCTTCAGGCATCAGAGCAGAGATTCCCCTGCAGCCCATAGTAAAGGCCACAGTGGTGCAGATAACCACCCTGCAGCCTGTGGAGGACCCTACACTGGAGCAGGGGGATGCCCAAAGGATGTTGTGACCCTGTGGGAAGCCTGCACTGGAGCAGGCTCCTGGCAGGACCTGTGGCCCCATGGAAAGAGGAGCCCATGCTGGAGCAAGTTTCCTGGCAGGATTTGTGACCCCGCAGGGGACCCATGCTGGAGCAGCCCATTCCTGAAGGACAGCACCCCGCGAAAGGAACCTACACTGGAGCAGTTCATGAAGAAATGCAGCCTATGGGAAGGACTCATGTTAGACATAAATGACTATATCCCATGAGAAGGTCTCCACATGAGCAAAAAACTGTAAGGAGAAAGGAGCAGCAAAGACCACCTATGATGAACTGACTGCAATCTTCATTCCCCATCATTCTGCACTGCCTTTGGAGGATAGATAGAAGAGTTTGGAGTGAAGTTTAGCCTGAAAGGAAGGAACCAGGGAAGGTTTTTTATATTTGGTCTTATTACTTATTAACCCACTCTAATTAATTTACAATAAATTAATTTCCTTAAGCCAAAGCTTTTTTTGCCCAGGATGGTAATTGGTACATTCTCCTTGTCTTTATCTTGGCTCAGGAGCTTTTCATCCTGTTTTAATTTGTATGTCCAATTGAGAGATGGAGTGATAGAGGGGCTTGGTGGGCAGCTGGTGGAAAGCCAAGGTCAACCCACTACAACCGTGTATCATGATGGATCCTAAAACCACACATTGTAGCATAGTAGGTACACAGTAGGTTTTAGGTACACAGTCACATCATTGACACAATTGCTTCATCTTGCCTGACACACAAAAGGTGTTTGCACTCATAATCTGTGTCAAACAAGATACTTCCCATTGACAAATAATTTTGCTTGCATTTAGCACAGTCCAAAAATCTGCATGTAGTCATCTACTGTGAATCATCAGTTCACTAAATACTGTCAGCTTAATAACATGCCCTCCATTTATGCTGAATACATCATCCTCATGCACTCAGCTAAAATGACAGCCCCCATGAAAATTCCCTCTTGAGGTTTTATGCAACACCCAGGGGACAAACAGCTTGTTCAGCTTCCTTGAACTCAGAGTATAGACTGTGTCTTAAAAACAGAGGAGAGCTGTAGGTCTGTAAACAGTGCTCTCAAAAGCAACTCAGTCTCTTTTGAAAGTGGGACTTTGGTACTTATTTCCTCTTGTCCTTCAGCTACTTAACCATGGTGTTCTCAAGTGTTTTGATACTGAAGAGCTATTAATTAAAAATCTTATTCTCATGAATATGCATGGATAAGATAATGCTGAATTATTTTCACAGTTGCTGTTCTCACTGAGTTTATACCATGTGTCCAGCTACAAGGAGTGTTTCAGTGGCATATGAAATGTGGGTGAAGTAGTTAGAGGTTTCTTGCTCCTCAGCAATAGACATATTGACATATGATAACAGGCATATAGACAAGGCATTTACCTTGCTCACTCTGAAGGGTGTCTCAGAAGTATTTTTTTCCAGAAATTTCTTTTCCCAATTTCCTCTGAAATAAATGGCATTTACTAAGACCAACACAGTGCGAGAATCGAGAGATCCTGCAGGCAGCAAACCCTGTATTTTCCCTTCAAAATCAGACAAATAGAACTGTTATTTCAGTGGAACTATATAACTCACCAATTTTAATTGTGCCTTCTCTATGCCTACCTCTCTAGCAAAGATGTTTGCATTTGGAAGGAGTTTTTACTGTACGTTTCTCATGGTGTACATATGATTAAAATGGCTTTTGAAGTGTATCAATATTTATTGCAATTATGAGAGTAAATGGCATTGGAAAGTGGGTAAAGTGGACTAGCTTGGCTATTCTGTGAAGATGGTTGCAGGCAGCTGAAGAAAGCAGAGGTAAAAACCTCACTAACCAGAGTGAAGCCAATCAGTATCTACCTGTGCCTTCCTCTGAACAGAAATAATTCAGAAGAGGCTATGGCATGAAGAATCAAGGGAAGGACCTTGTAAGGAGCATCAGTTTGGAGAGAGACATTCTTTATGCTTTTTAACTGTGCTTTGCTCATTACCTCCGCTGAGTTTTCAAGACTACGAGAGCAATAGATGTGGAAATACAAATTATTTGAAAGCTAAACAAGAAGAAAGCCGCCAGAGTGGTACTTACTCTCAGTTTCATTTTCAACCCAAGAATTGATCTGTGCTCTGGCTTGTTCTGCAGCTGTCTTAAAGTTTACAGCTTGTGGCTTTGCATTGTAGTAGCTTGTAATGAGCTGTAAGAATTTCTGAAAGATAAAATTGGAAAATGTATGCTTATTTAGTTAAATTTGAATTATAAAAATGTTAGAAATAATCACTTCAACAGCTTATACAATCAGCTGGTACTTAATTAAAGAAAACATACTTTGTTTTAAATGAGATAACCCTTAAAAATAAAGTCTAATATGTTCTATACTAAATATAAATTAAGGACTGATCAAACTTCAGTCTCAAGGAATCTGATGCTTCAAATTTTTGTGTTTGAAATCCAAGATGCAATTTGTAATTTTGAAATGCCCCATGAAAAATTCTTTTGGGTTTTTTGCTGCTTTGGGTTTTGGTGGTTTGATTTATTTTTTTTTTTTAATTGGGTTTTTTTTTTTAACTTTTCAAAATGACCTTTTTATATAATTTAAATACTTCCTTCCTGCTTTATGAAGTAGAATTCAGAAATCATAGAATTCATAATTCATAAATCATTCATCATTTGCCAAGGGAGGTTGTGAATACTCCACCCCTGGCAGTGTTCAAGGCCAGGTTGGACGGAGCATGGTTTAGTGTGAGGTGTCCATGCCCATGGCGGGGGAGTTCGAACTAGATGATCTTAAGGTCCTTTCCAATCCTAACTATTCTATGATTGAAATTCAGTACAAGAGGAAAGAATGGTTTAATATGAAGTTGAAATAAGGGTTTTAGTTTGCTACAGAGGTGAGGAACCTGCCAAGATTTTGTGAGGACAATAAAGGATCAGGCATAAAGGGAACATTCTGGTAGAATAAAGTGATGGGAAAAAAGCAGAATTAATGTTTGCATTGCTGTTTGCTGTGAAACAATTCATGGAGATTCCCATCAGAAAATTCTTCAGATTTCCTGTAAAGCATGAGATAATGGAGAAAATGAGCAATAAACTTCAGAAAGACAGATTACTAATTTCTTAGGAGACCAAACAAACTCTAAGATCAAAGAACAGTAATCTCATTTGAAATCACCTTCCAGGAAACTGGAAGATTATTAATACAACATCAGTTTTGAAAAAGATGTCAAATTTACAGGTGATTACAAACTCATGAGTCTGTACAGGGCAAATGAGTAGAATAGGTGCAGTGGGTGTAGGAGTAAACATGATGTATTGAAGAAATGTCAACAGTGCTTTGTAATAGGAAATCCTAAATCACAAATCTGCTGGCATTTTTTGAAGGTGTTGGGAAGGGTATGGGTAGCAAGGCTGAGCCATTACAGTCTATCTATTTGGATTCCAAAAGACATTTCAAAGACTTCTCACCAAAGGCTGAGCATCTGTGGGAGTACAGAGATAGATCCTGTTCTTTTGAAAGACTGGAAACCAAGAGTAGGAGGAAACTCTTCACAGTGAATGATTATTACTACTGGAGTACCAAAGGGATATCTGATGAAGCCTGTGCTAAAGTATTTATTCTATAAAAACAAGGTCTAAATGTTTGCATTAGCATATAAATATTAAAATATTTATAAAAGATCCAGTGAAGCGTAAGGTACAGAAAATTATTATTACTGTTTAGGAACAAGGTATTGAAGCTATAATGGACAGTTGGTAGGAAAAGAATCTGACCAATAGCTGTCAAAAGGCAAACACAAATTCAAGAGTTAGAAAGAAAGGAGTAGGGAACAAAAAGATAGAATATTAGAATGCCACTGTATAAAGCTATGGCAAGCCCATTGTCTGAGTTCTGTATGCAGCCCTGGCCTCCTCTGTCTCAGAAATGCTAGAGTATAAAAGATACAGGGACAGGTGAGGAGGACCAGAGATATGGAGAAGCATCCTTTAGAGGAAAAATAAACCAACAATGATGCCAATAGGCAGCAGTCTCAAAAGACACAGCCACTGATGAGGGTTCCCTAGATGAGTGTTGCAGTAGATGCAAAAGTCAAGCCTGCAAATTCATGAAGTCCCTGAGCTGCAGATCACTTGGTGACTGCAGCAGATTCCAGAGAAACATCACTACACAGCATGCCTAGTTCTCATGCATTTCCTAAACTGCTCCCCACTGTTATAGACAGATGGACCTCTTGTCTGTTCAAGGCTGCCCCACATGTCTGTCCTGGTGTGCTCCCTGAAACCACAGTGGTATCATCTGGAGATTTTTTTATAATCTCTATTGATAATCCCTCTTAATGTCAAAATATTCTCAAGTGAAGATGTAAACTCACAGGCAGTAACGGGTAGGTCTTTTCCTCGTACAGTCGGTTGGCATTCTTAAGCAAGTAGTTACTTCTGGGTTTGTTCATGGCAGACAGAAGCTCTTTGAAGCCAGAGTGGATGTTTTCAGCTTGCTTGTGCTCAGGATCCTTGGGAAGAGACACCAATTAGTATGGATTCTTTTTTAATTAAAATGGAGTTTTGCTTTTTTTGGTATGTTACACATTTGCAGTACTGTGTATAACTGGACAAATTGTTTTCTGTCTGCAGGGTGATGAACTGTTTCTGTTGTGCTCTGCAGGCCTTTGAGGACATCAAGACCCAGGAAGTTGACTCTCTTCATTTCAGTCATGGTCAGGCCTACTTTTCAGTTTCACAAGGCCTGGTCAGTGCAGCATGGCAGCTTCTGAGGAGGTGCTCTGTTCTGACAGACACTAATGTCAGGGCATGAACTTTACCAACTATTGCTATTTTCTCTGTTTCACATGAATTTTGTTGTTGCTATTTGGATTTTGGAGGGAGTTTGTCCTGGATGTCAATGTTGACGGTCTCAGGGAGCATGCAAGCTGTTGCCAGCTGTTGCTTTGCTGATGGAGAAATAAACTGCTGTTAGCTACTCCTCTCCAGCTGCTTGGGTACAGTCTCCTCCTTCATGGTGCCATGCATATGAGACACCGAGAGTGTGCCACTGACTCATGGTGATTTGTCATAAGGTTGCTCTAGTGTTTTCTTACTCATTCTGAGACATGGGCTGCTAGGAAGGACTCCTAGGAAAGAATTTAGTAGCCAGCAGGCATGGAATATGAGAGGCTGAATTTTGCAATGGTATGGGAACAGACTTGAAGAGGTAATAGAGGGAAATATCTGGAGGACTAGGTTAGGCAGACTTTGCTACAACTCAGAATGTCAGTGAGTTGCTAAAATGAACATGGATGTAATGATTCATCTTGAAGATCAGTCCCCCTCCATCTAGGAAGAGAATTATATAATTCCCTTCCCCCTTTTATTTCCAGTTTGTCTAATCTAGTTTCTTTGAGCTTTATTTTAGTTTCTGTGCCAAAGAAACATGGCTTGTTCCAGTTAACAAGCCTTTCTGTGCTTAGGGAGTTTATTTGATGAAAAACTAGTTCCCCCTTGTGGCAAGTCTCTGGGGAGCTGAAGGACATTATGAACCTACATTAGCTTAAATGGGAATTTTGTTTGCCTGATGTGTCCATGCATGAGAAAAGTGGAAGAGAGTTTATTGTGAATGCAGTAATTGTTTTTCACTACGGAAAAACAAAACAAAACAAAACAAAACAAAACAAACAACCCAAACTGAAGCTGCTAAGAGACAGAATTGTCCTAAGCATTTTAGGACAATTGATTTGTTGATGCATCAGTAGACTCACTAAAACCAAGTAAGATAGTATTAGGGCAAATCAAAGTGCCATTAGTCTCTCAGTTCTGCTTTTGAAGGCCCAAGTCAGGCCCAAGTTCATGAGTTTTACAATAACTTTAGCTGCTTCTTTGCATTTGCTCTTTCTATATATATTTCTTACTGAAGTGCAATAGTAGATACAGACTGAAGACAAGCAGATGTTAAAAGGCTAACAGTAAACTAAACAGTAAAGTAACTAAAACAGTAGTTGTGTATAATTATCTCCTTCTCAGAGATCTTTTTCTGTGAGTCTTTTTTTATAACAAATACCATCTTTCTTCTCTTTGGACTCCCCAGAGAAGGCCTTGTTGTCTCAGATGAGCTTTCCTCTCTTGCAGCCTGGTTAAAGTGAAGAACCTGTGATGATGACAAATGTTCATAAAAACAGCTTGTTATTTGATGATAAATGTACTCAAGAGTTACATAAGTATGTTAGCTTTCTATGGTAATTCTCCAGTCATGTCCAATGAAGTTCAGTCTATTCAAGTTACTAAGAACAAGACCTTACTCTCAATTTAGTCTCTATAAACTGTATCATTATTGTATAGAATTCAATCACATGTACTGCTTAATAATAGAACAGTATTACAGCTGAAAAATTAATTTATTTAGGTAAATGTCAATTTATTTGGGTGAATGTTTATTTTGTGTTTAGCTGCATGGAATTTATTTTCAGATCATGACCAAACACAATAAAGAGCATAGTGGAGTTCAGAAACATACTGCTGGGACACAATGGAAAACTCTGCATTCAATGTGTTGAAGTAAATGTGTATAACCTAAAAGAGTACAAAGATTGAGTAATTCTGCAAAAGTGGGCACAAGTAAAGTTATATTTTCAGTAGTATTATGTCTTCATTATTTGTGGGAAGATTACTTCATTACAGACTGCGTCACAAGCAAAGGTATTTGTACTGCTTCTGTGTAGGAGAGCTTACTAACTTTGGTATGCAGTATGACAAATTAGATATACTGTTTCCAGAACCACCTGGGGTCTAAAAGCAGTGATACTATCTCCAGCTTTTCCTTTTTGTAGCATGTCTTAGCTCCATATTATTTTTTTAAATAAAGTTGTCTTTTTATTACTATTTGAGCACCATATCAGGTGGATTATTCTGTTCAAAGGACAATTAAAATGGAAGGTAGTGATCCAAGTAAGACCAGCAGTAGACTTTAATGTCAGTAACTTCCCTCTGGCACACCACTTGCAATGCTCTAGGAGCTGTATGTGTAAGCTAAATGTTGGGGTGTTGCAGAGCAGGGTGATCTTGGAAATAAAGTGGAAGAACAGTGACCTGCAGGATTGCTGGCAGCACCAGCAGGGGTATTTCCTGTACCAACATTATGTTCTACTGTGTTGTTCCTTTCTGTTCCCCATAGGCTGAAGAATAATGCAAGTTATGTGGCAGCAACCTGTGAAGTGATATCCTGCTGATTTCAGAGCTTACCTCAGCCATCTGGGTTTCAGTGTCACCTTTTGCACCCAGGTAGACCATGGCGAGAGCAGTTGCAATACTCCAAGGAGAGAAGAAAATGTTTTGGCCTCTGGAAGTTTCATTCAGCTTTTGGTAAAGGTCCAGAGTGAAGCTGTTGATTGACACTGAGAGAGACTCCATTGATACAGCCTGAGACAAATGAGTGTCAGAGGGTGGTGGTGACTGTTTCTTCGTTTCTTTTAACAAATACAAAGTAGCTAGTGGGAGATAGCTTGCACCTTCTCAAATAGTGTGAGGGTGTCCCTGTTATGGGTAAAATACTGCACAGAGACCAAGTACAGCCACCTAGTAGGTCTCTTTTTAAGGCCTGCACTATTTTTCCCTTCCCCATCAGTCCTCCATGTCCTCAGCTTTTTATTTATCAGATGAGCACAATTTTAGCTAGAAATGTTTTCACAGATCCAACTTGTTTCAAAAACCCATTTGGTTAAGTTTCAGAATTCTTCAATTGTGAGGGAGTGAAGCACAATCATTTGTCACTGTGCTGCTTTGAGCTTTTTTCTATTTCTTTAAAATTCATGTGCTATTATTTTCTGCTGGAAAATCATGGTGAATTCATGTGATTCAGTACATGTATCTTGAATGCTACTAGAGGTCTATAGATTTTTATATGTTCTAGGTGTAGGTAAATCCACATTCAGAAGCTGCTTACTGTTTTTCAAGTAAACTCTTGTATCTTACATACAGCACCATATAGTTTGTGTTCTAAACAATGATTTTTCCCTTTTTTTTCTGCTTTCTGATCAGAACCTTTTCCATCCTTGTTTCACTTCTTTTTCTAAACATGATTTTACAGACAAAACTAAAGCAGATGAAAACACACACACACACCCGGGATTAAACTGATTTTCCATATGTGGATCCAGGTCTTATTAGTACATTTTATATCAGTCTAATACTGTTGACAATATTACAATAAATTCAGATATTTCTGTTATCTTCACCAGTAAAAGAACTACTAAAACATGTATTAAAGTCAGTGTAAGATGGCATCAGGTGAAAGGATAAGTATTAGAACAACAACAGCCACTGGACATTTTGATCTACCTTCACCCACAATTTACATGCTTAAATCAAAACCTGCTGTCCTCACAGCCAGCTGCCATGCAGTATTAGAGATGTCCAAAGACTCTGAGATCCTTAAGTTTTGATTTCAAAGCCTCCCATGGCTCCACAACTGCTCTGAAACATTCTCAGGGGTGCCTAAGGTGCATGCGCTGCAGCGTAGCTCACACCTAAGTACTTCTAGGACCTTCAAATCAGATCTCTCTTACTGCTGTGCCTGGAGAAGCTGATACTTCCAGAGCATATCTAGGGAACAGGGCTGAGCTGAACATTTTTGCCTGAAGAATTTCAAACTGACTTTTCCTTCTCCTGTTCCCAGAGAATACCTGAGCTGAATCTGCATGGAGCAATCAAGCTTTTCTCAGACTTGAGAGAGAGAGCATGTCTGTGTTTCATTAAGGTTCATTGGTTCTTTTAGCCATTTCAGTCATCTGGGAAAGGAAATGTCTGGATGCCTGTTCCTGTAGTTATTTGATACTAGTAAAGTAGAGGCTTGAACCAATGCACACAATGCTGAGCATCCAAAACACTGTGCTACTGAGTCATGTTGTCTTGTGTGCTCAATTCCAGGATCAGTAGGAAGATATTCTCTCCTGCAGCTTGTTCGCAGTCCTTTGACTCTAAATTGACTGGTAATCTTCTGACAGGTGAGGAAACTTTCTGCCCTCTCAGGCTATGTAGGTTTTGTTTAAGCTGAGCTTGTATTCTGCCCACTGTGCCCTGGCAGAAGGTTTTCTTAAGGGCTACAGTTTGTGTTAAAAAATGAGCAGTCCCTTCCCCTGACTTTTACACCAGCATTTAACCACTTAGCTCCAAAGAATTCAACATGGATTTGCAAGACTTTCAAAGTAAAGCTAGTCATTTTGATATGAATATTTACACTACCTGAAATCTCGAGGAAGAGAAGAGTTAGGATCTGCCTTCAGTCAGGATCTGTGGTGGTCTATGAGGCAATGAATAGTTTTGGAAATGTAGAAGTGTTTGCACTTCCCTTTTCTTGTCTACATCCTTTTACTAATGTTCCCTCATTTATTCCTTTAAACAAGTTTGATTGGCAATTCTCCAGGTTTACTCTGCTCTTATCTGTGTGACTTATATTAAAACTGCATTGATGAATTTCCTTTGCAATCATTCTATGTCTTTTCTGCTACATTTATGGTTAGTTAGGAATGACCTCTGCCCACTAGTATGACACATAGAGAGTAGACCAATTACCAGCATGCAGTCATGTGTAAAAAAACATTATTATAAAGTGTACAAGTTCATATTTTGAACTATAATTACAATTTTGTGCTTATATTCCCTTCAAATCTGACTAGTAAGTATGCCATACAAGGGTTCAGGGGGCATGATACACATGCTTCCTTTTTCATGCATTTTTTTTTTTTTTTACTATGTGCAGGTTTTATGCCTGGAAT
>NDXB01007918.1:13400-30252 GCA_002631895.1 Agapornis roseicollis | reverse complement strand
AATATATAATTTTTTTCTTTTTTTTTTTTTTTTTTTTTTTTTTTTACTATGTGCAGGTTTTATGCCTGGAATATCCATCTTATTTTCTTGCTTTATAAACGTATTAGAGACTATTATGTTCAGTTATGTGTTTAAGAAATGTTTCTGCTATATATTTGAAACTGCTGCTGTCTATTTTTTAGCTAAATGAGTAAGAGAAGTAAAAAACCCAAACATCAGTTAGTGGTACTACAAGCTACAAGGATTGGCCAAATATACAGGAAAATGAAGAAAGGGTACCCAAACTGTGTAGACACTCTTTGTGGTATACTCCAGCTGCTGCAAGATCCTGTTTGGCAAGAAGTTTCAAAGGGGAGCAAACTGGCTGAATAAGAGGTGCTCTTGGTTTTGCTGTGCCAAATGGAAATAGCAAGAGGAAATAAGTGAATTTCTGCAACCAGAATGGTAGAAGCAAAGTTTCACAGCATCACAACACCTGACCTGTTGACCTCAAGGGATTGACCTCTGACAAATGGTTATAAAAAGTCTTTTGATAAAATTAGCATACTGATGAAGTAATTATTTTGGCATTTTTCGAAGCCATCTTTTGTCCCCATCTTGCACAGCATGGACGTGAGGTCTTTCTGTGTGTTTGATGACACTCCCATAACTGTACTCTGTAAATGGGCCACTCTGAGTGGGCGATTTTGGTATTTATTGAAGATCAGTTCTTTTCCAGTTATGTGCAGTAAAAATGAGCACAGTTTAAAATCAGTGCTAGACTAAGTCCAGTTACGGATTTTTACTCTGCAGGAAGTCCCATTCAGCTATGTCCTACAGGACCACTGGAAGGTGTGCTCTTTGGCATCATCTTCCAAGAAAAGCTGAAACTGGGAGTAACTTGGTGACAAAACCAGCCTGCTTGACTCTTTGCACTTCTCAGCAGCTGACAGACACTGTTCTGTAGTTCCTGAGAGACCCTTCAAAAGTATTGCTTTTCAGAGCCTTGCAGTGTGGTATAAGTGATTGGATATACAGAAATTATCATGGAAAGACCTTTCAATCAGTTTGGCATACAACTCTTCTCACCTCTTTGAGCAACTTTTGCTCTTACATGAAGTGTCTCTTCAAACTTGTTATACCCAATTTAGGAGTTCCCCATTATTACTTATTGTTGAATACACACAGCAGAGAGATAGGATTAACGTGATATAAGGCTAAGAAATAACATGCTTACCACCCTGGTGAGTCTTTGCTGTCCTGGCACTACTCAAGTGGAAGAGGGCTGGTCTTTGCTGCTTCCTAGAAGAAGCTATGTTGCTAGTTGTTACCTTTCAGTTTTTATTTTTTTTAAAAATTGAGATTTTATATTTCCTTATACAAGTGTTTCATTTCCTGAAGCCTTACTATGCTGCTGTTCTATCCTGACAATAACTTCTGTCTGTGTGTTTTTACTTTTCTGTTTTACATGGCCTTCACTTGTGTGCTTCTCCATACTTAACAAACTTCTTAGTAAACCTGAGCCAATAACTTAAAGCTGGGCTGCATCAAGTTAGGT
The DNA here is from genome assembly GCA_002631895.1 of Agapornis roseicollis. Taxonomy (NCBI): domain Eukaryota; kingdom Metazoa; phylum Chordata; class Aves; order Psittaciformes; family Psittacidae; genus Agapornis; species Agapornis roseicollis. The sequence continues at coordinate 28,715 of NDXB01007918.1, read as the reverse complement.
CCTTGGTGACAGACAGCTGAACCCTGACCTGAGGGCTGCAGACAAGGGAGGGCACTGATTGTAGGAGCAGCACTTTGTACAGGGAAGAAGATACAGGTATATTTTGTTGGGTGGAGATGTATTTCAAATAGAATACCTTTAGTGGAGATGAAGTGAGTTGTAATTATAGGTGGTATTTTGCTGACAGTAAATGTTTTCACAGAAATTCCCTCCTGTATTCACATCTTGCCTTAGATAATGTTATCTGATGTGTGGGTAGAGTCCCACAATGGCTACAAAACTTTTTGCTATTCCTTATGGCCACAGGAAAGCACAACTGCTGCCCTCTTAAATCAATGAAATGAACCAGTGTTGCCAGTACAGCATTGCCTGTTCACTGTTCCACATGGATGAAAGGGATGCTTGGAAGATGCTCTTCTAGGCTGTAGGCTTTAGTCAGACTTTTTATTAATAGTGTGTTGTGACAGATATGTTTAGTAAATGCCTAGAATAACATGTTGAATAACAGTGTTTTGGAGGCTGTTTGAAGCCTAGTGGAAGTAAGACAGTACTGTATTAAAGTGCCTCAGTTTTGTCAATTGGGATGATGTGGTGGTTGACTTGGAATGGCAAGAGTGGAAACATGCTCTAGTCATGCTCCTTACAGGATGCTTTAAGAGAACCAAATAAGTCAAGAGTCCTGAATAACACAAACACAACTCTGGGTTTGTTTATTGTATTAAATGCAGGTCATGGTAAAATTATGAAGTAAAGCATCAATCAAAATCTCACTGGTTTACTATGACTATCTTTGCTGAGATGCACTCGTAAGTTACTGATCATATACTGGTCAAAAATACACGTAGCAAGAAAACTGTGCAGATACTAGCCAGGAAATAGGTATAATTAGGTAAAATTAAAAAGAGGGGGAAGGTTTGAATTCTGATGTTTTAGATTGCATATCAGTAAGAAGTAGAAAAAAGCATGTTGCTCATATTTTTCTTAGCAATTTTCTGGTTGGAACTCTCAGCAACCTTAAACTACAAAGTAGAGAAAAATGAGAAAAAATGCAAGGAGATTAGAAGTCAGCAATTATATGTTAAGAGCTACAATATTTGCCTTCACTGCCTTGTTTTTTCATGAAGCTTCAGGGGCAGGGGAGGAGGAATGTAATGTTTCCATATATGTGTTGTAAGACAGGAGAAGGCAAGGGATATTTTGAGATTATTCTGGATAGCATTATTGTTTGTTTGCTTGTTTTAATTTCCAATAATCTGGTTTTCCTCTCTGGGAGATTCAAGAGAGCAAACTGCATTTCCCTTGAAGTCATATTTGGCATAAGGCTGGGTGAAAGCCTGTGTGCAGAGAGCTTTTATGGCTCCACCTTACTCTCAAATAACAAAGCCAGAAGAGCAGATTTGATGCAAGGGAGCAAAACTCTGCACTTTGTTTTCTGTGGAGGGCTCTCTGATTAGGACAATTAGGAGAAGTAGAGGGGTGGTCTTTGGGGCACAGGGTGGTTTCTGGGTGCTGCCTTACTTGGGAAGGAAGGAAAAGAGCATACACTTTGAGTACTTATGGCTACATGGCTTAAGGTTGAGCTTTTAACACTGCAGTTCATATTTTTCCGTTGAACAGTGAACATAGGGTGCTGTATAGGCGCAAGTAATAACTCATTCGAGGGGAGAGCAGAATCTGCCAAAGAAGAGGATGCTCTTGGATTTGTTGTGTCTGATGAAGAAGTGGAAAGGGTGGTCAGCCTTAAATTTCAGAACATGGCTAAAGGGTGCGCTTGTTACTGTTACAGTTACAGTAGCAGCAGCTGCCTCAGTGCCATTCTCATCAACTGCAACAAAAGACTGGTGAATAACTTCTGAGATGAGCACACCACCCTTCTCAGCCATTCCACTGAAATCAGCATTGCTGCTGAAGGCACTGCGCATTCCCATGCTGCCCAGACTATCACCGAGGTTGTATTTCTCCTCCAGCGTGAACTTAGGTAGGTACAGATCCACAAGAGTTTCAGTCATCTTCTTGGAATCAGTCCATTCGGACAGCTTCTCATACGTCAGTTCTCTCTCCAGCTATCATTTAAGAAAGAGAAGGAATTTGATGTTTGCAAGGGAAAAAACAATTTTCTAACAATGAATTAGTCAATTTCACAACAATTTAATGAATAAAACAATCTTTAAATGGCAAATTTAACATTTAACTGAAAGCATGAAATATAGGTTGGTTTCTCTGATGATCAGAGGCAAGATGTGAAACAAATACCTGAGACTTAATACTGTAAAGATTTGAGACCCACTTCTCCAAAATTCCTTGCAAAAGAAAAGACAGGGCACTCAACAGCTGCCATTCCCTAAGCCAGGTCTTTCATAGAATCAACTAGGTTGCAAAAGACCTTTAAGATCATCAAGTCCAACATTTACCACAAGACTGATAATTCCACCACTAAACCATGTCACTGTCTTTAAATTCAGAGCTGACGTGAAGGAAATTGCTAGGATATTGCCAGTGGTCTAGCAAATGATTTGGTCCAGTTCCATAGAAACAAGTGTTAATATCGCACCTATTTCCTTGGCAATTTTAAAGCAGACTAATTCCAAAAAAATCTTTCACTGCCACTCTCTGTCCTCAGCCTTACGTTACCAGGGTTCAGCTCAGATCAAAAGAAGGAGAGCAATGGCAGGTATTCTTGAAATAATAGAGGCCAAGAATTTGAATGTCTTGCAATTGTAATAACTGCAGTGGCAGATCTCATTATTATAGCAAATCAGTCACATCAAAATCCTAGTTTTACAGGCAGCAAATGAATGTGTGTGGGGCAAACAGAATGAGAACAAGATGGGTAGTAAACTTCCAAGTCATGGAGAAGAGGTGTCTGTTATTTCAGGAGGATGCTATGACTACATGTACAGTACTGTCACTTCCGAATGTGCAGTGAAAGGAGATTTAACCCTTACAGATCATGTGGGATTGGGTGTCAGTCATGGGACTATGAAGAGCTAAGTGTCTGATTATGCACAGTGTTGACTGTTTTCAGTTATTACCAAACTAAGGGCACTCACTGTGGAGGACCTTCTTGGCATTAGATAAGTATTAAAAGAAATTAATTCAGCTATTAAGGAGATCAAAGAGCATTTCTTCAGAGGGCAAAGTACAGCTGCCAGCCTGTCTTTTTTTTATTTTATGGCTGAGTGGTGACACAAAATGGATGTAGCGTACTTTTTTACCTTTTCAAGACCTGTAGTGGCGTCTTTGATGTCATCAGGAAGGAGGATGAACATACTGAGTTCATGTTTCACATATGGCAACTCAATCATTTTGAAATTCAGTGTTTCCATGATGAGAACTGGAAATGTATTTCTTACACTCATCATCTTCACAGGCTTGGTCTTGTTCTGTGAAGTATTTATTTATAAGTAAGAAATCATTTCTTGAAAGGAAGGATGATGGTGACTCAGTGCAGTGGAGGGAGAGGACTTTTTTGTAAGTAGCTTTTACAACAGTGATTTGTTATTCATTTCAGAGCCTTTCTCGACTAGACAATACTTCTTATCTTGGTGTTTGTCCTAGAATATTTTGCTGGGGGCTGAACTGACTGGTTTTCTTTTCTTCCCAAAACATGCACAGCAGCCTACACAAGAGAGTTAGAAATGTCTGCAGGGATTAGGAGGATGGAGCAGCTATGGGATATGGTCTTACAACACTGCAACAGAGAAACAGCTATGGTTTAAGAAGATGAGTTTTGTGCACTTCTTCTGTGGCCCCCTCTCTGGCAATAAAAAGAGCCATTTGTTCTTTATGTCACAGCCCTCAACAGGAGGTGACACGATTGTCTTAGCAAAGGGACTCATAGAGAGGGATATTCCTGGAAAGCAGTCACCTTTGCAGGAGTATGTAACCTCTCTTAACATCTGCAGCCCTTCATTCAAGGTAACAGCCACTGTATACATACTAATCAGAAAGCAGAACCTATACACTTGGTGAAAATTGCAGAGAGCTCTTGTCTTTTGATGGGAATTCATTGACACCTCTTCTAGATACATCCACTCACATTTCTTCTAGTTTTGCCCAACCATGCAGCCATTCAGGGTACCCTGTGGCAGCTGTATTGAGGCGGGTATGTTTGTGCCTAGCTAGGCTGCTCAGCACAGAGGCCTGGGTACTGCACTCACCTATGACATGGCATGTAGTTCCTCCCTGTGAAGCATGAAGTCTCAAAATCATGTTTTTACAACCTAGCCATTTTAGCACTGTTTAAAAAAAAAAGTCTTAAGGGACTCTAGCACTTCTGGAAATGGTAGCTGTTACCTGGACCTCATTAACATTTACCTGAGCAGCATCTTAGTGTTGCAGTGAGCTGAGCACTGACACATTTTGCTGTAACCAGCTTATTACAGAGAGCCTAGTTACTACAGGGATACCTAAAAGACTTATGAAATGAAAGGATTTCAGCAGTAGCTGTTGTCACCAGGCTGTTTACAGTAAGAAGGTTACTGGAGGAGCTTACCTTGCTCAGTCGGAAGGGTTGCAAAACTGTATTCCCTTCCGGAAATTTCACCTCCCATTCTGCCTTGAAGTAAACAGCATTTACTAGGACCAGCTTCGTGGAGGTTGTCACATCTTGTGGGCTCAGCAAATTCTTGATTTTGCCTTTTGAAATTAGAAGAGTGGGTTTTATTCTAGTGTAACACAGTGAGGACATGTTTTATTGGCTTCTCTCTCAATTCAGCTCCTTAGTGAAAAAGTCCATGCCAGTGCTGTACTCCTTAAAATACTCCCCTGACATAAGTTAATTAGCTTGTTTAAGTTTCTAAAGCTGTTTGCTGCTTGGTTCTCCTGGCTAGCTCTCCTCAGAAAACATCACAGCCTCATGGCAAGCATCTTGAAGCAGGAAGCCATATAATGTCTCAGCATTTTGTTACACCAGGTAAAAGAAAGCCAGCACCTCTGGCTGGTGCAGAGTGGTACAGCTGGGTAGGCATTCCCACCTGACTTGAAGCACACTGGCAGGCAGAGGTGTTTCTCTCCTCTGCCTTCTCTGCCTGTGATGCATGGGTGCAGCATCAGGGCAGCAGCTGTGCTTGAGGACCAGCTGATGAAGAGCACCACAGAACTCATGGGAGTCTCCCCAGGGAGCTCACTGAGATCTGGATCGGGTATCTGAAGCTGCTTAAGTGTGCTGCTCTTTCTCTGTCCTCCCACTGTGTTTCTGATCACTGTCCACATTACAAGGCATGACCTGGCTGCTGCAGTAGCATGTGGAGAAGCAAAGGCACCTGCCCAAAGCAAATGGCAGGCTGACTTAATAAGAGAGGAAAAATATTGGGTTGAGTTCAGCTTACCCTCAGTTTGTTTTTCAACCCAAGTGTTAATTTCCTTTCTGGATTGTTCCAGTGCTGTCTTAAAGCTAACCTTGTGTGGCTCTGCTTTGTAGTAGTTCTTACTGAGCTGTATGTATACCTGAAAAATAAAACACACACACATATGAAAAGAAGTCAGTTGTAAACTATACTGGATTTTTCAGTCCCAAAGGGTATTTTCTAGCTCTTGGACTCCTTGATAGATTCTGGGCCTAGAGTACTGCAGTCTTTTATTTGTTACTCTCTGTTAGACTACAAATTAACAGTTAAGAAATAACCAGAGAACAGAATATTCTCTTCTTTTGTTCCCACTTTCATTTGGAAAAAGGGGGAAGACTGTGCACATCCTATGAATGTGCTTATTTTAATGCCTTGTTTATGACTGTGTATGTTGGGGGTTCCAGTAATAAGACATGTTGCATGAAAAGGCATCCCTACCCTATAGCCAAAGGGCAGTGCATCCTTAAATACTATGTGCAAACCAACTGGTGTTTTCCAGGTAAGTGTATCACTGGATTCCAGGGATCTTCGTTATAGTATTCAGGGGCAGCTTCAAACCTGATCTATTGATGGCAGGCAATTAACATGAGAACTAGTTTTTGCACTTTTTCTTGCTCTTGTCTGAGATGTAACTTACAGGCAATAATGCGAAAGTTTTTTCCACATAAATGCGGTTGGCAGTTTTCAGTGAGTAAGTGCTTCTGGGTTTGTTGATGGCAGTCAGGAGCTTTTTGAAGCCAGAGTGGGTATCTTCAGCTTGCTTGTGCTCAGGATCCTTGGAAAGAGAAACCATACATTCAGAATTTGCATTTTTTAATGAAGTTTTCAAAACACACTAGGTGATGTAGGTGGGAGAGGGATTTGGGTTTCACTCTCTTCCTTTTTATTTTTCTAAGTTTACCATCACTGCTATTTGCATGGCTTTCTTTATGGCTGGATTAACTGATTTGTCATATGGCAAATCTTCCAGACTGTCCAAATGACTTGCCTTTCTATGATTCTCAGAATCTGAATGAGTGAAAGGAACTGAACCTGAATCTATTGTGAAGTACATTGGGGTTTGTAATTTAAAGAGAGTGGTAGTCAAGAAATATGAGACTTCTAAAGCTGTGTTTGGATATTTTGATTCCCAAATTTCTTTATCTTGGGATTTCAGTTCTGATAGATACCATTTTTCTTCTCTTTGGTCTCCCCCGAGAAGGTCTGGCCACAGAAGAAGAGCCTTCAGATCTTGCTGGTTGAGTGAAATGAAGAACCTGCAAGCAGAGTTTCTGAAGGTGAGAAACAGGCAGAAGCAGCTGGTGTGACTTAAAGCCAAATGGGGATCAAATGGTTGGAGTTTTTTTTGCTCCCTATGATAATTCTTTGTGCTACCTGGTGCTTAGCTGACTAATAAAAGGGGTGGTGAAGATGTAGTACACATAAATCCCACAGAGTAAGAATGGGTAGCACAATACCCCTCCCACAGCATCGACACAGTGCTTCTGTCTGCATGCTACAAGGCTGAACTCCCTTCCACAGCTGTTGCTGTCAGCAATAGCAGTGTGTCTGTGCAAACTCAAAATGGTTCTACCCAAGATAGTGGTACTAAGGCATCTGAATGAGAATGTGCTGCCACAGAGGAGAGTCCTGGGCAGTGTTGAACATCCCTTTTGAGCCAGCAATATGCCAGGCAGTAAGAAGGATTGGGTCATAGAATGTGGAGATACCAAAGCCCTTCTTGATTTCCTGCTGGATTGTCAGGCAGTTGTTTAGGAAACCATAAATCAAGATAGAAATGTGCATCCTGGACAGGAAAGAGAGGGAGTGTGCTGGGACCTGCAACCTCCTGCCAGTTAGGAGCTACTGGAACCAGCTCTTTGCTTCTCAAAGAGAATATCCTATCTTTGACAGAATCATAGAATCACAGGATGAATTAGAAGGTGTAGAATAATTTAGAAGAAGTCAGATTCAGAGAACCTCTGTGCTCAGTGTGTGATACCCACAGGACACTTTCTCTTAGTGGAGAAGTGGGGGATCTGCTATGAAATTAGTAAAATTTACTATTCACTTGATTCATTCTCTGGTCTGCTTTGGTTCCTTGTCATTGTGGTGGCAATTTTTTCTATCTAGCACTAAATTTTGCAAGCCACTGTAGGAGCCAGGTGTCATGTGGGATGTGTGCTTCATAGAGCAACCTACCTCTGCCATCTCTATTGCTGTATTGCCTTTTGCACCCAGGTACACCAGAGCAAGAGCAGATGATACGCTCCAGGGGGAAAAGAAAATGTTTTTGCCCTTGTTGGCCTCATTCAGCTTGTTGAAAAGATCAACTGTAAACTTGCCAACTGATGTTGAGATCAGTTCCATTGCTGCAACCTGGAAAGAGGCAAGAGGCAGAATTTTACTATTTGAATGTTTAAAATTACATACACAGTGCATATTAGTGAGAAATGTTACATGTGCAACATGATGCCTTGGCACTCAGTAAAACTGATAGCCCAGTTGTATGTTTTATCTTCCACACAGATGCTGGTTTTCATCTATTAGAAGCAGCAATTTCTTTTATGTTTTTTGTTATTCAAATAATATTTTACCATGATTTTACATATGTCCTCTTCTACAGAGCTGCCATTTTCTTTGTGTTTCTTTCTGCTTTTGGTTTTCAAAAATGTGCAAACTTGTAAGGTGCTTATTTTTCTTCATTTTTGTCCTTAACTAATGATTTATCAAAGTAATTTTCCAGGGGAATTTAAATGCAATTTTAGTACATAGGCTCCCAACACACCTGATTTTCCCAATAACTTCCTCTTTGATCTGTGTAGAATTGAGAGCTGAAACTGGGAAAGAATTTAGGCATAACTTTTAGGCTCATGTGCTTTTACTGACCAGCTACCTATTCTGGTATTTGCTTTTAGACTGATAGAGTTTTACTCATGAGGTTTACCAACCATCCCTCCTGTAGGTTCCAGCAATTTTATTTTTCCCAGAAACTGGCAGATTCCTTCAGGTTATGAGTATTTCAGACTTTAAAATATCTGCTCAATAGTGCCTGCCTTATGTTTTCCAGTTAAGAGACCAGAAATTTTGTCATTGCTGTTATTGTTGTTGCTAATATTATTATTGAGATTTATAACTATGGAATTGAGAAACAGAAATTACGGGACAACCTCTGAAGTCTACAGGTATTTATCGAGTGTTTGCAAACTGAAGATTTTAATTAGTAAGACAGTTACTGCCCTAAGAAAACTTCCCTTCTTGTGATGTTATGCCCCAAATCAGCATTTTTCCTTAGCCTCAGAGATCTATATTCTCTAAGGGATGACATCTTAGAAAAATATTAGTGTAGAATAATGCACTATAGCAGTGGTAGATTTTAAATTACTTATACAGCCATACGAGCCACAAACTGCTTTTTAAAGTATCAGAGAAGTTACTTAAATTGGTTTAAATATTTACCTCTGATCCTGTGAGAGAGAAGGCTTATGTCTTGTCCTCGGTCAGGTTCTGTGTTTGTGTGTTAAGCAAGGAATGCCTTTAGAAATATAGTACTGCTTGCACCTCCCTTTCCTTCTCCCCTCCACCCAGGTTGCTTCCGCCTATGCAAAGCTCCTTTTTACCGTATCCCCAAAAGACCTTACATAACTTTGTCCTCTTTGTTGACCTTGTCACTTTTCATGTTTAGACATTTTTAAAGGACAATGGAATTAATGGAATTGTTACACCATGATACTCCACTGAAAGGATAGCAGAACAGTTCAATTGTTCCAATGATCTTCTGGTGTTGTGAACATAACTGAAGATAGCTGGTCTGTTGTTTAAAATAAACGAATAGTAAAAAGGTTGCACAACTAGAATTCTTGTTTTTCTTTTCTGAATATAAGCAGATATTGTAGGCCTGATTCTCCTCTGCAGCTTTGTGCAGCTGTGATTCCTGGGTCTCAGATGTGGTACATCAGCATAAAATGTCAAGCTTACTGATTGATTTAGACACAGGGAGTCCAAATTCAGACTGGAGATCATTAAGAACATAGACAGAGGCAAGGTCATGAAGGACCATTCAGGTTAGGGATGGACACCCCACTGGTTATGTGCTGAAGAAATCTCATTGCAGCCATGGCTGGGAATCATTTGAGAGAAACTCTACAAAGCACTGAGTTAGTGCACAGTACTTGCAGGCAGTGAAGGAGGGAAAGGACTAAAACAACTCCACTGAGAAGGCTTGAGCAAGGATGGACTGAAAAAATACAATGAGGGCAAACATGGCACGGTAGTTGTCACTCTGCAGTCCCAGAAAAGAGACAGAGTGCCGTTGGGTGGTGGAAGAAGGAGAAGGTGGTGGTAACAACTGTAAGACCCTGGGTGACAGGGGAAGGGTAATGGAGGAAAGGAAGGAAACTGTACTGTGTGCTAAGCATTTTGCTGCAAGCCTGATTACAGGAACAGAGTGGGTCAAGTCTTGTAAAAAGTGGCAGAAATCAGTGTTGTGCAAGGCAGTGAAGAAATGACAGAAATTAAACAAATGTTTAATTTGATGAGTAAGTCCTCAAGAAATCAGGATAGGAGAAAGGTCAGCTGAATGGTTAGGTAGTGGGAAAGCCCAAGCCCCAAAGTGAGCGGCTCAAAGTCCCAAAAATGTATGCTGAGGACAAGCAAGCTAACTCTCTTTGCTAGTCAAGATGCAAGAATGCCAGAGAGGATGAAAAAGGGAGGTGGCATGGCAGAATGTCTGTTGACAAGATAGAGAAAATCACATATGTTAATTGAAAGGGACATCCAGAGGCCAACTTCCTGCTTGGAGCTCTTCTGGGCAACCTTCTCTAGTGCTGCGCTGCTCACTTGGGGAAAAAGTTGTTCCCTAAGGTGTAGCTCACCCTTCAAGTGTTGTGGCCATTGCAACTTAGCAATGATCTGGCACTGCCAAGAGGACATTAACTCTGTCATTTTTGCAACCAGGCTTAAAATAGTTGAAGGAGAGAAAAAAGTTGACTCATATTTCCATTGCTTTTAATAGCCTACAATTTGGTTTGGGTGCATGTTGTCATGGTTATGTTCCTCCTAGGCCTCCCAGCTGTAGCTTTCCTGGTCTTTATTCTTGAGGCACATCAGGAAGTGCTTAAGAGGCTTGGCCATGGTAATGTGAAGCCCTTGCATTAGGTGAAGCATGGTGTGGCAGAATAGCATCTGAATGCAAAGGTGTCCTGTATCATGTTTCACAGCTGAGACAGAGGTAGTGCTATCAAGGTGGTATGGGGATAGAATTAAGCACTTACTTCAGAACACTTCTCCTATGCTCTTTTCTATTTGGGAAGCAGAGCTAGAAGAAGGCCTGGAAGCAGCCACATGAAGAAAATAAAAAGGACTCAGTGGCAGTCAGCAATCTGCTCTCTGTCAGGAAGAGGGAGTCCTTCCATCCCAAGAAGAGATGTTTCTAGTAGGATGCGGTTGCAGTACACAAGTCCTGTAAAAGACCCAGTCCTTTGCTATCAGTTGTGAATTCAGAGAGTTAGGAGCATCTCCTAGAAACACACATGACTGATTAAGACACTCTTAGGAGAAAGGGCTTTGATGGGAGTCAATATGTTCTGAAATGTGTTGTGGTTTAAGCCAAGTCAGTAACCCAGAACCATGTAGCCGCTTGCTTCTTTCCCCCCCTTCCCCCCCCACTTCCTCCCCCCACTCCCGGAGGGACAGGGAGGAGAATCGGAAGAATGTAACTCCCACAGGTTGAGATAAGAACAGTTTTGTAACTAAGGTATAACACAAATCACTACTGCTATCACCAATAATAGTAATGGTAAGGGAAATAACAAGGGAAGAGTATACAACCGCTCACCACCTGCTGACCGATACCCTGACCAATACCCAGTCAGACCCAAGCAGTGATCTAACCCTTCTGGGTAACTGCCCCCAGTTATTATACTGGACATGGCATGGTGTGTTATGGAATACACCTTTGGTTAGTTTGGGTCAGGTGTCCTACCTCTGCTTCCTCTCAGCTTCCTGTGCCCCTCCTCACTGGCAGAGCATGAGTCTTGTCTTTGATCAGGACAAGTGTTACTTAGCAACAACCAAAACCATTGGTGTTATCAGCACTGTTCTCAGACTGAAAAGTAAAAGACACAGCACTGCAGCAGCTACTAAGAAGGAGAAAAATACTTGTTATAGCTGAACTCAGGACAGCATGTAATCTTCCAGAAAGCTCTTAGGGAATCAGTATTAAAGACTTGATTGTCTAATTTGAACTTGCCTCAAACTGGTGAAATAAATGGCAAAGCAAAATGAGAATAAAGGAGTGGGATGCTGGGCTGGCAACAGTATTAAATGCATACAAGATTACAAAGGAAGAGGTTTCAAGACACGTGTTTTATTTTCTTCCAGTTCTACAGTGTTGTTCAATATTTTCCAATTGTGGGGAATTCTCTGTGAGACATGAAAGTGCATGTGTTAGCCCCTTTGCATGCAATAAAGAAGCACCATCAGAACACAGGATTTTGCAGGTTTATTTCATTGTCAACTGTGTCAGGCTGCAAAGTAGGTATAAAATTGGAAAGAATGTGGTAAGGTGGCTGTCATGGGATGACCAGCTCAGTGAGCTGAAATTGATGGAGATGCAATAACCTTTCACAGGAATGAGTTTTTCCTTGTTCTTTGCTTCTTATGTACCAAAGCAACTGTGTTTGGAATTACTGGTTTAGATCAGAACTTGGTATGTTCTGCATTGTAGCAGTTCTCGTTCAGAAAGTGCACTGTTCTGTGCACAGTTTGGTGCTTATAGTGTAGTGCTAGCATTTTGGGGTTCTTTGGCTAGGAAAATGAGCAAGAGGCATGAATTCCAGATTATTTTCCATATGTACTCTCTTCAAACATTGAGAGATTTGTCAACAGGACAGGAAAATTAAGAAGTGCACAGACTATGGAGATGCCTTTCATGGTGTGCAGTTTGTTCATTGTTTTTGCAAGAGTCTGTTTAGCAAATGTTAAGTTTCTATGGGGAAGAGAATCTTCCCAAGAAGAGGATACTTTTGGTCTTGTTGTGCCTAATAAAGAAGAGGAAAGGGTGATCTGCCACAAAAATAACAGTAGCACCAAGACTTCGTGATGCCAGTGTTGCTGAACTGGCAGCTGCTGCCTCTGTGCCTTCTTCATTGACTTCCAGATAACACTTGTGAAAAACTTGTGACAAAAACAGATCACCATTTTCTGACATTCCTGTAAAATCAGCCTGACCTTCAATGAAGGCGTCTTGTAGCCCCATCCTGCTCAAAGTAGATTTGAGGTCATATTTCTCCTCTAACGTGAACCTGGGCAAATAAACTTCCATTTTCATTTTCTCCATCAGCTCAGGGCTGGTCCACGCAGACAAGTTTTCAAAAGTCAATTCTCTTTCTAGCTGCAGTTAATAAAAAGATAATCAGACAATTAAAATATGTTCAAACACTTGTGCTCTAAGGGCTATTTCTTCTCTTAAATGGAGACCTTTACAAGCTGTTGTAAGAGTGTAAGAAAAAAAGTAGGGAAAGACCAATCTGGAGATCTTTCTGGCTGAAGGAGTATGCTGTTCTACAGCAGGTCAATGCAGTACTTTAACTGTTTTCAGTAACCATCAGGGAATATGACAGGGTTAAATAGTTCTAAAACAAAAACATCAGTGTCAAGTAACAGTAGGCTGTTTGATTTGTAGTAGTTTTTCAGTAGTCTGTTCACTTTTCTGTATTCCCTACATTTTAGAATTTACTAAAAAGTGCTTTTCATCTACGAATACCCACTAATGTGAATGAAAATTTAGTTAGCTTGTTATCAAAAACCAGCATCTGTCTCCTTACAGAAGGTGGCAGTGTCCATATGTATTATGTATTATTACTGGAAAGCAATGGAGGCTGCCCAGTTTGTGGTTTGGTTGGGATCTTTTTGGAGTGAAAACATATCTGTTTGAATGGATACAGACAACGGATCTTAGCACAACTGCCTAGATGTCCTCAGTTTTTTTCAGCTGGAAGAGGAGACAGTGTGGTAGGGTTTGGGTTGTTTCTAAGACTGATCAATATTAGGAACCACAGAAGTGCCAGCCATCAAGAGTAAGAAATCCAGTCTGAGCTCTGAGATGTTCAAGTTCACAGTGCTAGACCATGTCTGCGATTTGCTTTTCCCTGAGCCTGATCAGTACCCTTCTTCCTAGAAACATGACTGCACCCTGGTCTTTTACCTTGCTCGTTCATAAAGTAAATAATGATACTCTTGATTTTTCAAATTACTTATGTTCCCAGTTGCTTTACCTTTTGTAGGCTGGTGATGTCACTTGGTAGAAGAATAAACATGCTGAGGTCATTGTTGACGTATGGAAGCTCAAGAATATCAGTCTGGACTGATTCTATGTAGGTCCAGTTAAACTTATCACTCAGGTACATCATGGGCACTGGTTTAGTTGTATGCTGCAACAGATCAAATTAAATGTTTGCCATTTGTACTCTGACTAAACAGTAGAGGAATGACTTAAAGTACCACAGTGGAGGTTTGCTGCATTTACTGTACAAGCTGCCAGTGTGCTGAGACATCCTTATGGCTCCAAATGATAGGACTGAATGCTTTAAATGAAATAATTTTAATGCTGCATGGTTTTAAAGATTGACAGAAATTCTCTCCCCCATCTTTTTGGTTTTTCCCACCTGCAGGGTAGGATATAGGACAGTATATTCCCTTACCATGTTTATTTTGAAAGGCCTTTGCCTAGTGGCTTCAGCTTCGAACTTTGTTACCCAGTTTCCTTTGAAGTAGAGTGCATTTACCAGGACTAGTCTGGTGAGTGAGTCTACAGATCCAGGAGGCAGCAGATTTTTAATTTTACCTAGAGAAAACAGTACATTTACACATTAGTGCAGTTTTACTGTTTCAGTGTGAGTGTTGGCAACGTTTTTATGGATATAAGCCAGGGAAAGTGTAAGTGTTGATACGGCATGCATCCAGCTTGAGATTATTTACAAATATGTGGTTACTGGAATAATCTTTATTTGTAAAGAAGAGTAAGCCACATTGCTCCCATATTCAGATAGAGGACACTAATTTTTGTAAGGGCTTGTCAGTAGATGACTACTTTAGGAAAACTGATCTGATTTACCTTTCTGAGGTGAATTGTTTGCCTGCTTTATGCCCCTTGGATACAGAGACTTCGTTCAATGCCAAAATAGCATTTTAATTGTTAGGGAAGAGGCTGGAGCTTACCTTCAGTTTGGTGTTCAGCTTTGGAATTGATCTCTCTTCTGATTTCATCTGCTGCTCCCACAAAGTCAACTGATTGTGGCTCTGCAGTGTAGTATTTCTTGGCTAACTGTAAATATTCCTGCAGTGCAAGAGAGAAACCTGTCTTATCTTTGTTGCCTACCAATATGAATGTTAATAAATAGCTACAACAAACAGGGAGAAAACATTTAAAAATTACCTAGATTACAAGTGCAGCATTTTGTCAAAGGGAAAAATTATTTTTTAGTTTAAATACACAATTTATGTTCTAAACAACTCTCACCTAACTACATCTGGAATTTATTCTGAAATCAGATACACATCCAATAAAACTAAAATTCATTGTCCAGTGTCTTGGGAAAAGTCTCATAGAAAACATTTATGTTAAGGACAGCAATATGACTTGTAGATGTAATGAAAATATTTTAGATTATATGGTTTATGGTATCTAGACATAGATAGATCATAAAGGTTAAATGACACCACATAATCTGAATAAATGGGCTACCTACTTTACTGAAAGGCAATGATTTTTCTCCATATAGCTGGTTCACACTTTTGAGGAGATAATTTTTAGTGGGTTGGTTGATTTCAAAGTTGAGGGCTTTAAACCTGGTATGGATATTATCCGATCTGCCAATTTCTGTCTTGAAGAAAAGGAAAAAAAAAAAAAAAGAACATTATCCATCTGTTGTGTAAAAAAAAAAAATTAAACATTTCTAACTTTTTCCTTCACACAGCGTATTTCTAT
>NDXB01007918.1:0-13380 GCA_002631895.1 Agapornis roseicollis | reverse complement strand
GCCAATTTCTGTCTTGAAGAAAAGAAAAAAAAAAAAAAAAGGACATTATCCATCTGTTGTGTAAAATAAAATAGTTCAACATTTCTAACTTTTTCCTTCACACAGCTCCAGGTATTTCTATTCAGGTGATCTGTTGCTTGTACTGTAACGCAAGAGGTGGTGTACACTGTACAGCTATTGAAAGAATCATTTGAAAGTATTAGAAGTTGCAGAGGTGGTACTGACACTGTAAATACCTAGATGCAAGCGTTAAGAGCCTGAACTATGTAAAACTTTTAAGGGTTTGTAAGTGGAATTGTGAAACTAAGTATAACCAGTGAATGAGAGACAGACTGAAATTGTTAAATGATGCATGAAGATGTGGCTGTGTGACTCCTTCCATTTATGAAAGTCAAGTGTATTACATGGAAAGTTTGCCCCTAAATTTCTTACTCTTGCTCTTAATTTTAATATTTTGTGATTTTTTTTTATTTTTTTTTTTTTTACGTTGCAGTGAATTCTTTATGTTGAAGTAACAGCATTAAATGAACAGGGCACAGACTCTCAAATGAACTCAAGGAAGTTAAGCTGTGAATAAGTAATATGAAAGTTTGTACCTGTGCTGTATTCTTCTTGTCATTACATTAGAATCAGAGGCATTAACAGGCACTTGTGCTTCTAAACTGTGTTAGAATCAGAGGCATTAACAGGCATTTGCGCTTCTAAACTGTTAGAACAGTTCCTGTATTCTTCTTGTCATTACGTTAGAATCAGAGGCATTAGCAGACACTTGCGTTTCTAAACTGTTAGAACAGTTTCTTGGCCCTACTCACAGCACTCTGTAAGTTTTACAATTTGGACGCATTACTCATGAGGAACAACCCCTCTCCTGTTCATGCAGTGTAAATGGGTTGTTGACATAGCCCCTAAAATAAATCTTCCCACCACAGGGTTTGGCTGACGGATGTAGATCCAAGTGCCCATTCATCAGAACTTGCCACCGCTGGGGCTTTGTGGGCAGACTGCAGGGAAATGACTCACTCCCGCAGAGAAGGATGACAGGAAAAAGCAGGGAGCTTGACACCACCTTGGCTGAATTGTCAGTGAGGAAAAACAGCTTTTACTAACACAGAAGAATTACACTTGCTTTTCCATATTTTTCTGCTGTGTTAAATTGTGTACACTTTGGTACAATACGCCTGCCAGTATGTCAAAGAAATATCTCAGGAATATGATTTACATTACGCTAAGGCTTATTACAAGTAACTGTTCTTTCTTGGGAAATTCCATGTCAATTTGTTTTGTTATCTATTCAGCTGAAATGGAGACTTAATTTCTGAAACATGTCAAGCACAGGTAGCCTGGAAAAGTTAATGTTCTGGTTTCTGTTGTCTTGATGTTGCAATCAAATGTGTGTAACAGCAGCTGTGTTCTTGTGATTAGCTCTCTGAGAGAGGAACCATGCCTGTTCAAAAAACATGTTGTTGCTAAATAGCTAGCTATTGAACAGCAACAATTTGAGAAAGAAATTTTTTCTCAGAGCTAAAGGAAAAAGATCAGATCTATTGACAGGGAATGGCAACATTAAATTTTAGATTTTGCAAATTTGAGGTTAGTTTTTGCAATTCCGCCTAAAAAGAGGAAGCATGTAGTAAGTGTTGCATTAGGTGAAGGTATCATAGGATGCTGTACCAATTAATTGTACACACTACATCTGAAGAAGGCAAACATATGCAAATACAAATGTGGAAGGAAAATACAAGCAAGAGAAGATGTAATCATGCCCATAGTTTGATCACTAGACTTGATGAGATACCTTCTGGAAACAAGTGCATCGGTTTGCTAGACGCTCTTCTGTTCTGGAAAAGACTTGCATTTTTATGGTTGTGGTGACATTCTTGGCTCCTTCAGCTTTGTTAAAGTGAAGTACCTATAGTGGAAAAAGCAGTAATAAACATGATGATAAAAAATTTGTGATTGAAGTAAAATCTGTCAGTGATGTCATGGGAGTGGTGATGAAGAAAGCTGAACTCATATTTTATTCATATTCCTGACTGAATATGAAATCTTTGGTTAGGTCTCAAGGTCCTTGTATACAAAATGGCTTGTGCACACTAAGGCACACTAAGGCTGCAGGGAAAAACTTTTGTGTGCCTGGCCTATATAGAGGAATCTACCTGCTTTGAGTTGCAGGTAGATTCCTCTAGATAGGAAAGTCCTGGGGAGGCCAGTAAATACCCGGGAAGAGCCAATTATCTCCCAGTGGAAGCTACCAAGGCACAAGTTTAAATGTAGTGCTGCTATGTGTCAGAAGGCATGAAAAGCAGTGCAGGCAGTTTCATGCCTTAAATACCTTCTTCTGAGCATGTACACTTTACCCAGACTACAAAGGGGTGCATCCAGCCTTGGAACATTTTTTTGGAAGCGCTGTGCCCTCTTTTTTTGTTTGCTTCCCCTTCTTCTTAACAGAAGGTTGCTCCTTTCCCTGTCACCCTATCAGCCATCTTCTGTTCTATATATCAGAAGTTAGATCTGCCTTAGCAGGTTGGACAACTTCTGCTTTAGCAGATGGCAACTCACAAGCCTCACCTCCTATGATAGAAGCTAGATAAATGTGCACTGAGGTTGTTCCCACGGCTGCCTGCTCAAGCTATGGACTTTGCACAAATATGACTTAGGGATTTCAGCAGGTTGCAGATTTTGCCTGTAAAATATATACCCCAAAACAAGGCTTGTAGTCTCACTATGTTTGATCTCTGATGTGGTGGAAGTGGATTTATGTTTAGCAAAGTGCAAAACTTACAATAGCTATAGGAGGGAGTCTTTTTGTGGGGAGTCATTCCCAAAGAGCTGAGACATGAAATGGAAATTGTCTGTGGCAGAGTAGAAGGAGAGTCTAGGTATCCTGCTCCTTGCTGAGTGTTCAAGTTATTGATCTCTGGGATTTAAATCCCTTATTTCTACTGGTGAGATTTGAAAGGAAACAATGTCATCAGTGCCACTTCTTTCATTTGTAGGAGGCCTGTTTCCAGAGGCTAGAGTAGACTATTTTTTTGACCTGCGTAAGTAGAGAACCGGCCTATTCATTGCAGTTCACATCCTAGATGAAATGGGAGCTAGCATATATGTATGTAGAGTTTTGATTAATTTTTCTGCTTGTGGCTTTCCTCTGCTTCATCACAATAGATTTCTTCCATAAAGTTACCCCTTCAGACAGCTACCTTTTGAAGCTCAGACTCACCTTTGCCATCTGATCTGCTGTGTTACCTTTGGCTCCCAAATAAACAGTAGCCAGGGCTGATGAAATACTCAAAGGGGAGAACAAAATATTCTTGTCACCATCTTCTTGACACTCATGTTTGAAGAAGTCGAGAGCAAAGCTTGTGTTTGCTTTATTCAAAGCTTCCATTGTTCTGAACCTGCACAGAAAGGGAGAAAAGATGATATTAGCAAACCACTAAGTATGACTGACATGTGTCTGCAAGTTTCTCTTTGTTTTTTTGAATGTTCTTCTGTGATTTAAAGGATTTCTAAAAGTATCTATGTTAGGATTAGGAGGATTAACCATTATAAAGTCAGACAGGGTTTAGCATGTCCTGTTTCACTAATGTCACTCATTAGCTATCTTTTAGGTTAGGGGAAAATCAGTCTCCAACCTTGTTTTGTATTCGTTTACCAGGACAGTTACTGCACTGTCCTTTACAGCATCTTGGAGCCACAGTTATTAATGTTACTCACCACTGCCTGGGCTAGTAGATACTGAGAGACGGTCTTTTATGACAATTTTTATGCTTCAGCTTCTGCAAGAGCTTTTTGATGCTCATAACTGCAGTGAACAAATGCTCTGTTAACAGTAACAGTCAAACTATTCCTTTAGGATATTCCTTAGGACAAAATATTCCTGCCAATGTTTGGGCAAATGTTGCCCCACTGTTGCATGATAAGCATTCCCATTTTGACTTCCAAAAATGTCCTGGAACTCTGTCCTACAGTGCTATCCCATATCCTAGCTTCCCAGTTCTTCTGCAGGACAGAGTTTCAATATTCAGTAGACCACAAATGTTGCTGTCTGTTGTTTGCATTGCAGGCTTAGCTGAGAGCACTGGGCTGGGACTAGATGGCCTTAGATTTAAGACAGTTTGTGTCCTGAGTAACTTGCAAACTAAGAGCTGACCTGATGTTCATAAGAACTACAGAGCACGAGAATGAATTAGCTGACTTAAGCAAACACAGTGGTTCTTACTTTCCTATGATAGATATGCTAGCCAGTGAGCTCTATAAATCATAGAACTTTGTACAATAAATTGCTCCTCCTGTGTAAGACTTCCACCTTCTAGACAATGCCTGTGCAAGTAAATCACTTTCCCAAGCATTTTCAATTTCCAATTCACATCTCTGCTTCCTTTCTTTTCTATGCATTTGTCAGCAAAGCAACACCATCCAAGAGTATATGAAATAAATAATCTCTAGAAATCATTACAGTACCTTATTTTGTTCAGGGAAGAATGCTGCTCTTCTGGTTGTCTCCAAGGTTCCTGCAGTTCACATGAAGGGTAGGGAAAATTTATAGTGGACAGTTCTTATGACTCACGGCTGTATGCCCTCTAAGCCACATCCCACATTCAGAAGAACTGAATCATCTCAGAGTAGGATGTGAAGTGATGGTGAGAATGATACCATACAAGAAACTTACAAAACTGACTGCACAAGTACTTCTATAAACATCTTTCTGGCAACAGGCTAGTAACAACTTGAACCCACACTACTTAAAACAACTTTTTGTGGTTTGGAGGGTTTTAAAATTGCAGTTGCTGTCATACTTGTGTTATGATGTGTCTAATAGAAATTATACACATTAACTGAACAGACAGAGAGAAGACAGTGACTTCTTGTATTTGAGTTTTTCTATTGTCTGTTTCGTATTGAGAAGGTATTTGTCACTTCTGGTGGGTTTCTATTTTAGAAAAATGAATTTTGTTAATCTCAGAGGATTCTAAGACTGTTCAACCAGGAAAATGTTGTCACTGTGGGATAGTGAAGGCTGAGAAACAGGCACAGGACCTTTGCTTTTTTTAATCACTGGTGACTAGAACCTGGTGTGGATCTTAGGTTTGACTTCATTTCTCTTCTGCTTCTGTTTCCCCATCCTAATCTGAAAGCTGATGTTTGACCAGTGTAGCACCTCAGAGAGCTATTCCTTATTTTCCATTCCATAAATTGATATTCTGTCAAATTATTTTTTCCCCTTGTCCTGGCTACTAAAATACCTCCTTCCCTGATTCTCCTTGCAGTCATGCTGTCCTTTTCTCTGTTGTCTTTTTTGTAGCTGTCCATGCCCTCTCTAACCCCTAACTTAGAAAACCCCTGTGTATTCCTACCCTTTCCCTTTATTTCATTCCTTACCTCTCTTGGCATAAACTACTTTCTGAGACCTTTCTTCTGCCTATAAGCATACATTTAACATGGAATAGAACTATAATCTCAGTGGCTAGCACAGAGGACCCTGTAATAAAGAATAAATCACAGGAGTACCTGCAAAATTTGGTGTAGGACATAGGAAGGTGTAACTGCAAAGAGTCCCTTGCCAATGGTGACCCTTCTGCACCAATGTAATTTGGGAACCAAAGGCTTTGTTGAAGTTGCTTTTCTACCTGTGAGGAACCGCAGGATTTTAATCAGATGGTGCTTTCCTGCCCTTTGGGTCTTCTGAAATTGTAGATACACAAAACCAACAGGTTTCAGTGTGAGTTATAATTAGGTGCATCTGTTAGGTTTTTCGGAGAGCAACATAGTGTAAGAGAGGTGTTCAGTGCATAATTAATTGCTTCCATTTTTTCTGGGAAAGTTGTAATCTGTTTACATTGACCGTAAGTGACTCCCAAAGCCTAAATGATTTGAGTAATATTTGCATATTTAACCACATTGTTGAATGAATGATAGATAATACTGTAGAGATTTTATCCCTTAGAGCAATTACTGTGGATTTTCTGGTTTTAAAATGGGTGAACTTAATTTTCTAACTTGCAATATTGCTTACTTCTTTACAAGTAGTGGCTGACATGTTCTGCTTATGCAGAAATGCTGGGTTAGAGGGAATGAGCAGCTTGTGCCTTTGTACAGGATTTTAAAGCTTCCTTTTTAAAACACCTTTTGAATGGCATGGCTGGTTATTAGCAAAAAACAAAAAAGCATACTGTGTAAAATTATGCTAATCTCAAAGGACATCATATGCTAAATCAGCGTGATGAATTGATAATGTTTTCCAGTGTCCTTTTAAAGTAACACTACCAGAGAACTCAATTCAATGGGTGGTGCTACTTCTGACTCAGGAGCAGCAGTACTCTCACTCCCACTCCATACTAAGTCAACACATCAGTACACTAGAAGACTTATATTTGTATTAATATTACCCTTCCTGAGGGAAGTAAACCTGTGGGCTCTCTTCCACGTTTATATTTGGTCAGGACAAATACTGGCAGGACATCAGCGCCATGGCCAGATCCCAGCTATATAAATGCATTTTTTTTTTCCTCCAGTTTGAGTATAACTTAGCACAACTCACTGTGACTTTCTTGCACAGTGTGTTGTCCTGTACGTTAGCACCTAGATTTAGGAGTAAATTAAATGCTTGATGTCTGAACAGAATATAATTAAGTGCTCCATAAAGGCTCTTGAGGGTCTTGAGAGAAAGGCTTTCCATCACAGAAAAATGATAGGTTCTGCTTTTACACACTATTTTAGGACACAACTTTCCATGGCTGGTTTTCATGTTCATTGGTAGCATATTTTAGCTATCAGTTCTGTGTAGCTTTTGAAAATCTGATTTAAATCAAAACTAGCATTTTCTATATTTAGGTAGATCAAAAGAAGAAGTGATGTTGGAAGAAACAGTTAAATCTTCAGTTTCCCTGACATCTTCAGATATTTTTTTACCAGTATAAGCACTGTTTATTTACCCAGGAAGGAGGAATTCCTGGTTCGATCAGCAGAGCACTCTATCCAGGTTTTTGGCTCAACCAGAACAGGCCAGTAGTTTATAAACATGCAAGGATTTTAAATGTCCCAAAACCCTTTAAAGGACTTCAGAGATACACCAACAATGGGGAGGAGAAAGGCTTTGAAATCTGTGAATATTTTAGTCCCTGATTAAATGAATTCCTGATGTATTTTTCTCTAAATCTCCGTGTGATTTAAAGTTAAAAACTGTAAGGGGCACAGCAACTGAAAAACTAGTAAGGTTATTGAGTGATTAGACACCTTCCTTTGATGAGGAGGAATCTCTTCTGGGTGTTGCCTCTGTCACAATGTAATTGAGAGCACGGCATGAGCTTTTCGTAACCCTGTCAACTAAAAAAAGAGAACGTTTGTAATTTCTATGCATCACCTTGACTGGTTATAACAGATTCTGGTTTGTGCTATAACAGGTGTTTATTTAGGATAAGTTTGTACCACCCTGAAATCTCAAATAGTTTTTGAGAGATTAGTTCTTTGGGTATCTTTTTTCCTTTTAAGGCTTTGGCTGAGAATACACGTGTCTTTATTTTGAAACAGAGTAGATATCTATCTGTTGTGTACCTCCTACAAGTAAGTCTGCAAGCATTCCTTTTCCAAGCAATCCTTGCTGACATATTCTAACAGTATTTAAAACCATATGAGTTTCCAGAGGGTGTGGTGAGGTTCCTGTATAAATATTATTGAGGCATTTGGCTCCACACCTGCAGAAAGCAAAGGTGTGGTGGAATTTGACAGTACTGGCTCAATTCATCATACTTTACTATTATTTCTACACACTTTGGCTTAGACACTGTAATTAATAAAGATAGTGCTTCCTCTGCCTCTGTTCAGAAGCACAACACTTCTGAGAAAGGACTGATCTCTATATCTGAAAAGAGATAGTTTATCTGTTAATGAATATGCACACGGTTTTCACATGCACAAGGGTGCAGCTTTCCTTTGGATGACGCAGGTGGTGAGCATTTATAAAGCATCCCAGGCTAACATCAGAAATATGAAAAGTGGCCAGAATTTCTCAATCATGATACGCAGGACTGCATTGTGAGTAATGACATCGGGCTTGTACACACTTTAGCCGAAACTTGTGATTTTTCTAAAGAAATCTCTCAAAGGGTGTAACTGTACGTCAGCTGCGCAACTACTGAATCAGAAAGCTGATTCCTGCTTTGCGTTAATGGGATTTTCCCAGGCTGCAGTGCTATAGTGCAAGATGTGCCACATTGCGGGATGAACAATGTGAATATCAAGTCAGCGTATCTTCGAACCACACTTCTAAACAAGAGTGCATCCTAAGCAGGAGTCTTGTGCTGATGTGCAAGAGCAGGGTATAGAAGAAGTGCCCTCTTTAAAGAAACCCATTTAAACATTTGCTATTTTTTTCACAGAGCTCTGCTGCTAATATTCTTGGCTGGTGGAATGACCACGGATTTCACAGGGCTGTTGGTATTTTCAGAAGTTTCATCAGGAGAATTTCCCTAATGTGGAAGTGTACTGGATATCTTAGCTGTTCAATGAGCTGCTTGGCACCTGCTGGCTCTTTGCAATTTTATGCTTTTTAGGCTATCCTTGAGACTATCTGGACTACTTAGTTAAGTGCACATACAAAGGCAGTAAGCCGTTGTCGTGGAAGAGAGTAACTCCCAAACAAGGGCTTAGAATGGAATTTCCCCCTCAGACTGACAAGGACTCTGTGTGAGCTGGGGTGTCATTAGCATTATTTGAACATGTCTTACCAATACCTTTGCCACTGAAGATTCTTACATCTTGCCATTTCTCATGTTCTCTGCCTGTTGCACGAAGGGGCTCAGTCTCTTGAGACCTGACATCTTTTTACATGGTTCAAGTTAGCAAGCGACGTCATAACGGTGAGCAAGTAGAAATTAATGACATGATACATGACAGGTAAGACAAGATGATATCATGTTCCTTTCTGCCCTCAGACAGAATGAGATGGAAAGTTTAGATTTCGTTCCTCAAGCTTTTGTGAGAGATACAGTAGTGAGAACCTGCATGGTATTGAACTGAGGACTTTCTTTTAAAATACCCTGATGATCATCTGCTCTTCTTTACCACAGCGTTTCCAAGCTCTTTGGAGCTGCCCTTTTCAGTTATGTTTCAACTGTACGCAGATCTTCATAGCTCCATTATTTTCTGGACTGGTATTTGTGGCTCTTTTAGCTCTTTCAAAGCCAAAAGCAGAACTCTCTTTGTGCAGTTTAAAACTAGTGCAATTGTACTTTTCAGGTGCTTTAGACTTTTATTTCTTCTTGATTTGCCTCCCTTCATATTCTGAAGCTTTGGCTTTATCTTCCGTGGCTTTCTTTATAACTTTTGCTTCTGTGGTTGCCAGTTCCTTGTCTGGGAACATGTACAGATCGAGCCATAGACTAAAACTACTTTGAATTCAGCAGTACAGAGGCAACATCAGGCTAAAGAAACTTAGTCAGAGTATGTGTAAGAAGAGGCAGAGTAGTTGCTCTCTGTGGCTGGAAGAATGGGCCTTCACCCCACCTCCTGCAGGTGCAGCTGAGATTCATCTTGAACGCTGAAGCTGATACAGCCTTACTGCATGGCAGATGATCGCTCTAGGCGCTAGGAGTGGCAATACTCCTCCCACAAGTTGCCTTAGTCCTAAACCTTCCTCTCCTTGAAATTTCTCCTCTTAGAAATAAGGCTTGACTCCAGCCCAGCCCCCTTCCCTCACTGCCCCAAGGAGCACATAGAGATTGCTGAAGGGCAAGGAAGATAGAGGAGGATACGGTGAGGGTGGGGATAGTCAGCGTCTTGGGGGAAGTGAGCTACTGGATAGTTATGAAACTGTCTCAGACAGAATTCTGTTTGACAGCAGAAGGGAACATGATATCATCTTGTCTTACCTGTCATGTATCATGTCATTAATTTCTACTTGGTCATTGTTATGAAAAGCTTGCTAACTTGATGTCAGATCTCAAGGCGCCCAAGGGAGATGGGGCAGAATGAATGAGAAAATAAGAGGAAAGAGGAACTGCTCTTACACACAGCCTTGTGAAGTTTAATGATTCCTCCTCCTCCCCCTTTATTAACCTCTAGTTCCTATATCTATGCCTTTTTTACAGGGATGAATCTGACACAATCACAGAATCACAAAATCCTAAGGGTTGGAAGGGACCTCGAAAGATCATCCAGTCCAACCCCCCTGCGAGAGCAGGGTAACCTAGAGTACATCACACAGGAACTTGTCCAGGCGGGCCTTGAATATCTCCAATGCAGGAGACTCCACAACCCCCCTGGGAAACCTGTTCCAGTGCTCTGTCACTCTCACAGTAAAGAAGTTTTTCCTGATGTTCACATGGAACCTCCTTTGCTCTGGTTTACACCCATTGCCCCTTGTCCTATCACTGGACATCACTGAAAAGAACCTAGCTCCATCATCCTGACACTCACCCTTTACATATTTGAGGTCACCCCTCAGTCTCCTCTTCTCCAAGCTAAAGAGACCCAGCTCCTTCAGCCTCTCCTCAGATACCTCACTATTCTCCCTTAGGACCTCTTATCAGATCCACAACACTGGAATTTTACCTGTGTGACTAAGAAGTCAGCCTTCCACTGTAAGGATTTCCTTGTCTCTAAGGTGCCACAAATAGAAGTTCACTGTTTGCCTGCACTGATTTTGGACTGTGGGTTGCTATTGCTAGCATTTAGAAAAATTAGGAAAATGCTGTCTGAGTTGAAAAAAATCAAATAATTAGTTTGGAATCTCTTTTTTCCAGGAGTAGCCTGCAATTGTGAGTACTTAGGTCACAGAATGGTTAAGACTGTATAGTATTAATGTCTTTATTTTGTGATGTTTAAGAGTGTAAAGTGAAGAAAGGGAAGCCAGGTACAAATAGCCCATTGATATCCACATATAATAAAATAGAGACAAAGTATAAATTATGGGACTGGGACTGAAAACATGTAGCATGAATATATTATCTCACTGTTGCTCCTAAGCATTGACCATCCTAGGAATCTGCTGTTCACAAAGTGACTAAGCACTGCTTGAGATTTACAGAGATAAATCTTTAGCTCCAAGAGCATGGAAAATGATGAAAGACACTGAGAGTTTGTGGGCTAACCATGGGAGAATCAAGAGTGAAGAAATCTGTGGGACTCATTCTCACATGTGGTCAACTCTTATTGAGTGAGAGAAAAGCTAAGCTGGCTGAATGGCTTATACTACTCCTACATTAGTGAGGTTTGGATTCATCTTTAAAATTAAATTAATCAGATCACTGTGGATTCTCCACCCTTGCAGATATGCAATATCTGACTGAGAAAGGCCCTGAGCAACCTGGTATGTATCAGAAGCTAGGACCCGATGACTATCAGCTGCCCATTCCAACTGAAGTTACTCTCTGACTCTGTGAACTTCAGTTGCAAATAACTCACTTTTTTCAGCTGAACAATATTACTTGCATTTTTATGTAAGTAATTAGAAGAATTAGGACTGGAATAAATAGCAGGGCCCTAGAGTCTAATTCTATCATCTCTATGGAAATTCATTACATGAATTACCTTCCCATCGTAAGACTGCAGGCAAACAAACAAGTGTGGTCTTGTTTCTGCAAAACTTACTAATCCTTTGAATTAGTTGTGCCTCTACATGTGCAAAATTACAAATGTGCATGAAGTGTGGTGGTAAACCAGTAAAAGCCTCTTATGACAGATCCTAAAGCTGTAAGCCTGAGCCTTCTTCCATACTTCCGCTGAAAGACATACTGAGGGTAAAAGAAAGGGTAATCCACCTGTACTTCGTAACACAGCAGAGAGCCAAAATCTCTGGGACATGGTTCCAACTACTTTGCTTGTTTGGGGAAAGAGAAAAAATTGTAGCCTTCTCTGTTGGGACAAAGGAGAGGACTTCTTCCATGTGGGGTGATGGAGGCCTGTTATCTGCCACCCAACTTGGGGCTACATCCAGACTTGTCCTTAAGAAGCCTGTTCTTTAGGTCAGACCTGCTGTTACAGAAGCTACAGTGCCTCAGGTGTGGAAGGCTGTTGAAGTTTTCAGCTGTTAGACAAATATTTATCTGCCTGAGATTTGAGTGTGTTGGTGATTTGCCAAGGCCCAGAACAGTTTCAGAGCTTTCAGTCTCTGAAAACAAAGGACTGAGAATGCATGGGGCTGTTTGGGTTTGGTTTTGTATACTAGAGATGGATGGACTGCACAGCTGGTTAAGCAAGTGACTACTGAGGAGAAGATACGACTACTCATTTTGTGCTAACAGGAGAAGTCAGCAGAAATCAGGAAGCAGCACTGAATCTGTCTACATAAAGGAGCAGATGTATTTCTTTGTACCTTCCATTTGCGAAGAAGTAGGTTTTAATTGATAAGAACTACAACAACCCAGAAATAATGCAGTTTTAGAACAAAGCTACTGAAAATTAAGTGTCCTGATAATTTTAGGTGCCCTACTTCCATGACCACATCAACAGAAACTCCAGGACAAAAGTTAACACGTTAGCTCTCTTGTGATAAACTTCCCCATTTGCTCTCTCATGACCAGCAATTGACAAATAAACAGAAAGTGAAGGAAATTATTTGAACTATTTGTACACCAATGAAGGCAGTATCATGTTATTTTCCTTCTTTTGCAAGACCATATTTGCTACCAGCAAGCTATGCTCCCTAGGTCCTGCCAAAATATGATCTTGGAACTAAAACAAGTAGAACATTCTATCACAGACCACCAAGCACTGGTGCCATGCTGTGCATACTGGAGTCAGGAAGTAACACAGCTTTCTTACAGTAACTTAATCCCTAAAACCCTTTCACTCTTCTGGTACTTCCCTGTGACAGTTCTCACAGATCTGTTTCCTTTCTTGCTTCAGTGACAATGGGAAGAATGATTTCTTAGAGAGAAACTACAAATTGCCATAACCAGTGCTTCTCTTAGCATGATTATTTTCTTCAGTTACAAAGTAAGAGCTTACAAAGCTTTATAAACACCACAAAGATAGTTAGAAAATTCCTTCCCATTTCCCATTCACATGTGTTCCCTAAGGCATGCTGTGTCTCAGAAGGATGTAGATTCTGCACGTATGCAGCTGCCTTCCAAAGTGCTTATCAGCTCTTGTTTCAGAGAGACTGAATGAATCATGATTTGTGCTGGAAGAGTTATATCTGACTAGTTTGAATTGTATGCTTGAGGCTATATGGGTCCTGATATGGTCCTGTTTTATGGATCCCTTCCTGGCAGAAAAACTGGCCTCAACATTGTATCTTCAGCAAGACTTAGGACAGATTCTCATTCCCCATCTCTCTGTAAGCAATGAACCAACTCTGACAAAAGTCATAGACTATGTCAAGTTGGAAGGGACCCATACGGATCATCAAGCCCAACTCCCTGATTCTCACAGGACTAT
>NDXB01007915.1:0-10453 GCA_002631895.1 Agapornis roseicollis | reverse complement strand
CCCTCAATAAAGCACCGCATAAAACAACTTTGTTGTTTTGTGTTCTCCTATATCGTAACGGGCAACAGTTTTCTGGCGACCGCGGCAGGACTCCGAAGGTGGCTGGGGCGGTTCGCGTCCCGATCTCTCCGTGCCGGCACCGAGTGATTTTCGGGGAGTCATCGGTTCGTGCCCGACCCCGCACCTGTCGGACGACTGCGAGGTAAGCCCGAAGGTGNCAGAAACTGTATTTTGAACAGAAAATTGTATTAACTGTAGTTAGCAGTAGTCACGCTAAGGCCTAACAGATCAAGAGGCCTATACTTGGAATATGTTGTGGGAAACAGTAACTTAGTAATAATTGTGTGTTCACAGAAATCAGTAGAGCATGCTGAGAAAGGTAGAGTTTGTTAAAGTACAGATTGTCATCTACATGATGTATGTGACTTATCTAGTAGAGTGTAGAAGATATATTATTTAGAAGAATGTATCGTTTAGAGGTACAATGTAACCGTTAATCAAAGGAAGTTTGAAACATTATGTAACCTTAGTGAAGCAAGAAACCATAGAGATAAAGTAATTGTGTAAGAAGGGTATATAAGCGTTCTGATTTGTTTGCTTGGGGGGCTCTGACTTTGGACGCTAGTCCGCAGGTCCCAGGGCCCCTCAATAAAGCACCGCATAAAACAACTTTGTTGTTTTGTGTTCTCCTATATCGTAACGGGCAACAGTTTTCTGGCGACCGCGGCAGGACTCCGAAGGTGGCTGGGGCGGTTCGCGTCCCGATCCCTCCGTGCCGGCACCGAGTGATTTTCGGGGAGTCATCGGTTCGTGCCCGACCCCGCACCTGTCGGACGACTGTGAGGTAAGCCCGAAGGTGCTTTATTCTTTGGTATTGGTATTGGGTGCCTGTCCATAAGACGAGGCGGCGATCCTCGCGGGATCGGGCTAAGACGTCTTGGTAAAAGCCTAGGCGCCAACTGTAAGACGCGGCGAAAGCCTCGCTGGTTGGCACTTGCCCCTCGCGGCGTCGAGAAGTGGTGGCAAGTTGGTCTGGTTGGTCTGGGTTTCCTTTCTTTATAGCGATATCGCTCTTACTTTGTTTCTGTTTTAATACTTGTAGAATGATGTCATTTAAAACTTTTAAGGCGCTGGCTCAATCTAATGGGAAAGTACCTGGAAATATGCCATTAGGATGTTTGTTAAAACGATGGAAAGCTGAGGGTTTTATTGAGGAAGGATTGCATAAAGGTAAAATGATAGATTATTGTAATCATTGGTGGCCTCTGTATGCCTCAGAAGGGGGGCCGAATTGGCCTTTGAACGGTACCTTAGACACTAATGTAATAACCCCGTTAATGCAGTATTTAAGGCGTAATGAGAAATGGGATGAAATACCGTATTTAGATTTGTTTTATTATTTGGGGCGGAAGCCTGAGTGGCAAAAGGAGTGTAATATCATGATGATGGCTGTAAATAATGATGAATGTATAGGATGTAAGACACGGGATTTATGCATAAAAAAGGTTACAGAAGCACCTAGTCCAGAGGAGGATTTGTCACTATATATATCACCTTCTTATTGTCCAGCCCCTTGTCCAGCTCCCTCTGCCCCACCGATGGGGGAGGAAAGGGAAGGGAGGGAGAATGAGGATGATGAGGAAGGGGTTGTGGAGTCCCCTGGGACTCCTGGAACCTCACAAGTTTCGGTCACCCTTCGTCCCCATACTTCCTCCCCAGGTGTTCCCCGAGAAGTACAAAGAACCCCGATTGCGGCACGTACTAGACAAGGGAGGCGGAATCAGGAGAGACCACATGTGATAGCTCCTCTCAGGGAAGCTATAGGACCGCTAGGAGAAAGGGTATTGATAAAGGTACCTTTTTCTCCGGGAGATTTGGTGATTTGGAAGCAGTCAGCTGGTAGTTATAGAGAGGACCTTGAACGAGTGGCTCGAATAGTCAAAATGATAATTAAAACACAGAATCCTGATTGGAATGATTTGCAAGTGTTATTGGATACGTTAATGGACTCTACTGAAAAGGAAATGGTAATACGTGCTACTAGAGAAAAGGCCAGAGAAGATGTAAGGTTGCACCGAAATGCTGGGGCAACAGTGGATGAATTAGTGCCTATTGAAGATCCTGGGTGGGATCCTAATGGGATTGATGGATATCAAAGTTTAAAGAAGTATCAGGAACTGTTAATAGAAGGGGTTAGGACAGGGATGCCTAAAACTTTGAATTGGTCAAAGTTGTATTTGGTTAAACAAGAAAAGAATGAATCCCCTTCAGCTTTTTTAGAAAGATTAAAGGATGCGGCAAGACGATACACCAATTTAGAAGTAGAAAGGGAGGAAGGTCAATTACAGATAGCTTTGCTTTTTATGGGACAGTCGCAGGATGATATAAGGAAAAAATTACAAAAATTGGAAGGGGAAGATACTAGGAAGCTGGACAAGCTATTAGAGGTGGCATGGAAGGTATATAACAATAGGGAAAAGGAGTCGGTTAAGCGCCAGCAAACAGGCATCCTGGCAGTAATCCAGCAATTAGGAAGACAAGGGGAACAGCGAGGCAGGGGTCGTGGGGAAAGAAGTTTTGGGTGTGGTAAAAATGGTTTTGGTAGGGGAAGAGGAGGATTCCAGAATACAGGAATGGGAATGAAGGGGTTCAATGGGGGTCCTGTACAAAGGAAATTGGGTCTGAATCAGTGTGCATTTTGTTATCAAATAGGGCACTGGAAAAATGAATGCCCGGTAAAGAATGGAATGGGGGGAGTTGGAAACAGTCATATGGGCACAATGGGCACTTATCCCATGGCGCCGGCAGAGGTCGCTCATGCCATGATGTTGGGAAATCATCAGAACCAGAGCTGACTAGACAAGGATCTTAGGGTTAGGTTAGAGATAGAAGGAAAAGAACAGGAATTTCTGGTAGATACTGGGGCTACCTATTCAGTTTTAACTAAACGGTTGGGACCCGTGAGTGAAACTACTGTCCAAGTAGTAGGAGCAACGGGGCAGTTGGAAGAGAGACCTTTTCTGCGACCCCTCAGTTTACGATTTGGAGGGAAGGAACTGGATCACCAATTTTTGTATATGCTAAATTGTCCAAAACCACTTTTCGGGAGGGATTTATTGTCCCTGTTGAATGCTAAAATAATATTTGAAGATGGTCGTGTAAAGTTAGAGATTCCAGATGAAGAAATTGGAAAAATTTTTGTGGTGAAGGAGGTTGACCCAGTTCCCATCCCACCAGAAATAGAATTAGCAGTAGTGCCTTGGGTTTGGGAAACTGGAATACCGGGAAAATCAAAAGCGGCTCAACCAGTCGTTGTGGAACTAAAAGAGGGAGCCCAACCAGTAAGAATCAGGCAATATCCTATCAAGGCAGAGGCAAGGAGAGGGGTAGCTCCGATGATAACTCAATTTGTAACACAGGGGTTGTTACAGGAATGTGAATCTGAGTATAACACCCCTATTTTTCCAGTAAGAAAACCAAATGGCAAGTACAGGTTAGTACAGGATTTGCGAGCCATAAATGAAATTGTAAAAGACATTCACCCGGTGGTAGCCAACCCGTATACCTTGTTAACATCTGTGTCAGAACGTTTTAAATGGTTTACTGTGATTGATTTAAAAGATGCTTTCTTCTGCATTCCCCTGGCACTTGAAAGTAGGAAATATTTTGCCTTTGAATGGGAAGACCCGGCTACTGGAAGAAGGAAGCAGCTCACATGGACTCGGTTACCCCAAGGATTCAAAAATAGTCCTACAATTTTTGGTAACCAGTTAGCTAAGGAACTGGAGGAATGGAAGATCACACAGGTAAGAGAATCTCCTTTCTCTTACATTGTCCTGCAGTATGTAGATGACATCCTCCTGGCTGCGGAAGACAAGGGAATGTGTCTCAATCTAACCATAGCATTGTTGAACATGTTGGGACAAGCGGGGTACAAAGTCTCAAAGGAAAAAGCACAGCTTATCCAAGAAAGTGTCCTCTATTTGGGTTGTGAGTTAATGCAAGGACAACGGAGGTTAAGTACTAACCGAGTTGAGGCTATTTGTTCCATTCCACTCCCCAGAAACCATCAAGAACTGAGGTCATTTCTAGGAATGGTGGGGTGGTGCAGATTGTGGATTTTAAATTTTGGACTTTTAGCTAAACCTCTTTACGAAGCTCTGAAAGAACCCCGACTGGAATGGAACTCCGCCCGCCAGCAAGCATTTCAAGAATTGAAACAGGCTTTGAAGGAGGCTCCTGCGTTGGGATTGCCGGATCTGAGTAAGGACTTTCAATTATATGTAAATGAAAGGCAACGATTGGCCCTAGAGGTGCTAACGCAGAGGTTAGGCTCCTGGAAGAGACCTGTGGGGTATTTCTCAAAACAGCTGGACTCTGTCAGTGCAGGGTGGCCGTCATGCTTGAGGGCCGTTACGGCCACCGTGCTTCTTATCCAGGAGGCCAGAAAGCTCACCCTAGGGAGAAAAATTGAAGTTTACGTTCCCCACATGGTATTAGCTGCCTTGGAATAAAAAGGGGGGTCATTGGTTGTCCTCCAGTCGAATGTTACAGTATCAGGCTGTACTGAGGGAACAGGATGATGTTGAATTAAGAACCACTAACCATGTGAATCCTGCAGAATTTTTAAGGAGTGAAATGGACCAAGGGGAATTGACTCATGACTGCGTTGAAGTGATTGAGCAAGTATATTCAAGCAGGATGGACTTGAAGGATGTTCCACTGGATGCCCCTGATTGGGAATTGTATACTGATGGATCCAGTTTTGTAGAAGAAGGTACCAGGTATGCTGGGTACTCAGTGGTAACGGTTGAGCAGGTGGTGGAAGCAAAGGCCTTGCCACCTGGGACGTCAGCCCAAAAGGCTGAAATTATTGGACTCACTCGAGCCCTAGTACTGAGTACAGGGAAGAGAGTAAATATATGGACTGATTCCAAATATGCATTCGGAGTGGTGCATATCCACGGTGCTTTATGGAAAGAAAGGGGACTTTTGAATTTGCAAGGGACTGTTATTAAACACCGGGTAGAAGTTTTAAATTTGTTAGATGCAATCCACAAGCCGAAAGCAGTGGCAGTCATGCATGTTCGGGGTCATCAGAAAGAAGAAGGAAAGATTTTCCAAGGAAACAGACTAGCCGACCATGTAGCTCGAGAAGCAGCTCGGCAAGTTTGGACACAGATGGCTCTGATTCCGACCAGAGTAAATCCGATGACTCCTTACCTAACTCAACAGCCGAAATACTCTCCAGATGATGAGAAGCTGGCTGCACTACTAAAAGCCTACAAGAACGCCACAGGCTGGTACATTACAAGTACTGGACAAGTTGTAGTTCCAGTAAATGTTATGAAATCTATTTTAACCACAGAACATAACAAGTGCCATTGGGGAGCAGAGGCATTGGTAAAGTTTTTGAAAAGAGAAATGGTGTCTAACCAGATGTTAACCTTGGCAAAGCGCGTGAATGCGATGTGTCCAGTATGTTTGAAAAACAATCCTATAGTTAGGAAGAAGATTCAATTAGGAAAGTTGCAGATGGGTCCGGAGCCAGGAGACTATTGGCAGATTGATTTTTCTGAGTTACCTAGGGCTCAGGGTTATAGATACCTGTTGGTATATGTTTGTACTTTTTCAGGATGGCCAGAGGCGTTTCCGTGTAGGAGTAATCAGGCCAAGGAGGTAGTCCGGACTTTGTTGAAAGAAATTATTCCTAGGTTTGGGGTACCATTAGGGTTGTCCTCAGATAGGGGACCACACTTCGTGGCTAACATAGTTCAAGAAGTTGCTAGGATGCTTGACATCACATGGAACTTACATACCCCGTGGAGACCCCAGTCTAGTGGACAGGTAGAAAGAATGAATCAGACATTGAAGAGTCATATCAAAAAGATTTGTCAGGAAGCTAAACTGCAGTGGCCACAAGCTTTGCCTCTAGCTTTACTCAGAGTTAGAATTAAGCCGAGGGAAAGATTAGGAGTCAGCCCATTCGAAATTCTATATGGTAAACCATATCATGCAAATACCCTTAAGGGGGACCCACATGTAACTGGGGATCAGGTAATTTTTAACTATGTCCTTTCACTTCACAGAGTGCTTAGTGCCTTACGAGGTGCCTTGCAGTGGAACAGACCATTGCCACTAGAAAACCCTGTACATAACATCCAACCGGGTGATCAGGTGTATGTGAAGAATTGGTTTACAGATCTGCTGAGAGAGACACGGGATGGTCCTCACCAGGTGATCCTGACCACATTCACTGCTATAAAGGTCGCAGGGATCGATGCCTGGATCCACTATACCCGAGTCAAGAAGGCTCCAACACAATGGGAAACCCAAGTGGTATCCCCCACGCGATTGATACTACGAGCAAAACAAAATTGTTAATTATCATCTTGTTATTTCTGTTTAAATCTGTATTTGTTGATGGATTTGTGATTGTTACCGTTCCAGAGCCAGTGATTGGTGCAATGGATGGGATGAGCGTGAATCTAATTTGTGTAATCACTGATAACCAGGGAGCTGGAGTCGAGGAAGTAGTGATTTTCTGGAAGAAAGGACGAGTTCCTGAAAACATTAGTTCTGTCACATTTTGGGATAAGGATACCCAGACAGGTAACACTACCTTAAGGTTGCAAAATGTTACGGAGAAGGATGCAGATACCTATGTGTGCTTAGTGAGGATTCGACGGAGCTTTGACTATCAATGCATAAGGTTGAGGGTGAGCTCATGGCAGCATAATAACACCGGAGTAATTGTAACTCCATGGTCAACCTCAGTTGATATGTGGGATGGCCCACCCTTAAGAATAAATTGCA
Organism: Agapornis roseicollis; assembly: GCA_002631895.1. Classification (NCBI taxonomy): domain Eukaryota; kingdom Metazoa; phylum Chordata; class Aves; order Psittaciformes; family Psittacidae; genus Agapornis; species Agapornis roseicollis. Next base: position 3,637 of record NDXB01007915.1, on the reverse strand, counting down.
CCTTTACTTCTAAAGAAAGTTGTGAACACATGTTTACTGTTACATGGTGGAAGTTGGACAAAAGGGGTTTATGGGATAAAGCAGGGGGATGGAGTAATTCTTGGTATACCAAACTCGGGGGAATTGGGTGGGTAAATTATACCCGACCAAGATTATGGGAATCAGAAGGGCAGTACGTATGTGTTGTTGTGTGTGGATATAACTTGGGATATGGAAAACGATATGTGCAGGGTAGAAGTCATACAGGCCAAGGAATTAAACCAGCTCATGGGGTTTATAGAGCAATACAAGGAGCTCCAGTGATATTAGTGTGTAAAGTAGATCCTGGGCTGACATTTACAGAATTTGGTTGGTGGTTCAAAGAAGGGAATGTTCCCCAAGGAGAGAAATACCAGATGGAAAGAAGATTAGGAGGAATACTGACTTTGGTCATCCAAGATGCACGAAGGACAGATGAAGGAATGTACTGGTGTTGGATAGCTAGAGATGTTTGGTGGATTCATGCCAGAACTACAGTATCTTTGATCCAGACACAATTCAGTACAAGGAAAATTAGAGAGATTGGGAATAATGAGACATTAACGTTTCAACGTGGTGAAGAGCAGGAGAATTTGATAGTAGGACTTATCAGGGATTTTGGGGTAGTTCAGAATGTCTCCAAAATTACGGCGTGTCTCCCTTTACCACAAGCAGCAGGTGAACCCATTCCTTGGGGAGTGATACCTGTAACTTCCATGCCGACAACTTTTGAGAATGTTACATGGAATTGTAAGCTAATTCCCCGTGAGTACCTTGAGCCGATAGAGGGATGTGCACTTTTTAGAAAATTAACCCAATCCAAATGTAAAAAGATACCTGGATATATTGTTTGGTTGCCTCAATACTCTGGTAGACAGCCTGGAAACTGCGTGGTATCTAGAAATGTTTCAGAGCCATGTGTCAAACTTACGATACAGGCGAAAAGAATTAAAAATGAAGAGGTGTGTCAAAATAATACCCAAGTTCCATCATTAGAGGAAGAATGGGGAACAATTTGGGGTCCCAGTTTATTAGAAACCTACAGTTACATAGGCTCCGTAAATTGGTGTATTCAATGGACAGGGATTAAAAATTAAACCCACAAAGGAGTGATGTTGCTGCATACCACCCAGCGTCGATTACGGGAGCAGAAAGAAATATGGAATTGTACTCAGGTATATACATGTGACACCCCTGAATCGCAGATAGGATTAGTACCAGTAAGGGTTTTATTAAAATGGGGATGTGAGTGTAGAGGATATAACCACACCATCACAGACCAAATAAAAGGAGACCCAAGTGGAAAAAGGATTGTTAGTTGTAAATCAACAACAGTTAGGAGCCCAGGAAATCTGGTATGGGTAATGGGACATGGACGATGGACAACCCATATGCCAATCGACGGAGAAGTTACCCAAATTACCCTTGGCCTGCCTACCTTGTGTCCGTTTTGGAGAGAATCTAAATTAAGTTCACGAACCCCTAGAGTAAAAAGAGACGCAAATGATGAAGATCAATGGCATGAACCAGATAGTGGAGTTAAATTCGGATGGGTTTTAGAATCTCTCTTTGCACCTATTGCAACTTATCGGAATAGGGAAATGTTATATAAATTGATGAGTCAAACGGAAAGATTAGCAGCGGCCACAAAGAAGGGATTCAAAGATTTAAATTTACAATTGCAAGCCACAACAAGGATGACATTGCAGAATCGAATGGCTTTAGATATGTTGTTATTAAAGGAACATGGTGTCTGTGGGTATCTTAATAAGAAAATAGATCATTGCTGTATCCATATACCAAATGTGACAGTGGACATAGAGAAGGATATATCCCAATTGGAAAATATTGAAACAAAAACCAAAGAACTAGAGAAAGATGCTGAACACAATTGGGTAGGGGCATTATTCGATTCACTAGGACTCCAGGTTTCTGGTTGGATTTCTTCAATAATTCAATATGTAATTATGCTTGTAATCATAATACTAATTATCCTTGGAGTGTATAACTGTGTTTTAGGAACAATTGGAAGAGAACGGATGCACATCAGACGATTAATTGGTGCGGTAACCAGAAACTTATCACCACCGCTACCACACAAAGAAACAGTGAGCTACATAAGTCCCCGGGACGACAGAGAATCCGGAGTTTGAGCATCCTTGCAAATCTGAAGACTGAAGAATGCTCAAAAGGGGGGACTTGTTGCAGTGTGTGTACAGAAACTGTATTTTGAACAGAAAATTGTATTAACTGTAGTTAGCAGTAGTCACGCTAAGGCCTANGCGGCGGGAGCCATGACGGGGCGGTGCGGAAAGGGGGCGGAACCAGGGGGCAGGTTCCGCCGTGAGTGACAGGCGCCTCAGCCAATGGGAACGGTGGGGGGCGGTGCCGAGAGGGCGCGGAAGCGGGGGCGGGTCCCGGTGTGACTGACAGGCGCCTCAGCCAATGGCAGCCGTGGGGGCGCCGGTGCCGAAGGGGGGCGGAAGCCAATACGAGTGTTGGGACGGATGAGCCGAACGGGGTTCAGTTATTGGCAATTAGTGGCAAAAAATGGCAAAAACTGGTTTTGACGTAGCAAAAATGGTGTTCGAAACGGCCAAACATTGTTTAGCATTGAAAAACTGCGTTTAAAATAGTTTCAGAATAACCGCAAAATGTCTTCGCCTATTAATAAATGGGCAAAAACGGGACAGAAACGGCCATAAATGGCTCCCCCGCTCCCTCTTTCCCGCCTTCCTCTGCCAATCGGAGCGGCTGCGAGGCTCCTCAATGCTTAAGGCGGTGCCGCGCTGCGGCTTCCGCACCTGTAGTACTCGGGTCTGGCCGCCGGATGGCAGCCGCGAGCGTTGCACGCAGCCGCTCCTTTGCCCCCCCCCATCTCCGCCCCCTGCAGTACCGAGGTTTGGCCACAAGAAGGCAGCAGCGAGCCCAGCCCTGCGCCAAAATTGGATGGAAACAGGTAAAAAGTGGTAAAAATGGCTTAGAAATGGGCAAAAATGGCTTAAGACGGGTTAGTAGTGGGCAAATATGGGACAGAAATGGCCATAAATTGTTCAGAAATAGGAAAAAAAAAGCTTTAAATCGGTTACAAATGGGAAAGATGGCTTAGAAATTGACAAAATGGGTTGAAACTGGTAAGAAATGGGGGGAAAATGGATAGAAATGGCCATAAGCTCTTTAGAAATAATGCACTGAGGGCGCTGTTTTTGCTGGGGGAGGGGGGTGCTACTGAAAGTGCAGGGTTAATAAAGGCCTGGGGTTAGGGTTAGGGTGCTACGGGGGTCTATGGGAGATGCAGGGCTAATAAAGGACTAAGGCTGCTGTCTCGGCTGTGGGTGGGGGCTGTATGAGGTAAAGGAGTAATAAGGGCCTAGGGTTGCTACCTGTGCTATGGGGGGGCTATGGGAGATGCAGGGTTAATAAAGGTCTGAGGGTGCATTCTTGGCTGTGGGAGGGGGCTGTGGGAGGTGCATGGTTAATAGGGGCTGGGGCTGCTGTCTGTGCTATGGGGGGGCTATGGGAGATGTAATGTTAATAAGGGAACGGGGGTGCTGTCTGTGCTGTGGGAGGCTATAAGAGCTGCAGGCTTAATAAAGGCCTAGGGCTGCTGTCTGTGCTA
>NDXB01007914.1:44912-59018 GCA_002631895.1 Agapornis roseicollis | reverse complement strand
AAATTCTTTCCTGTTAGGGTGGTGAGGCACTGGAATGGGTTGCCCAGTGAGGCTGTGAGTGCTGCATCCCTGGCAGTGTTCAAGGCTAGGTTGGATGAAGCCTTGTGTGGCACGGTTTAGTGTGCGGTGCCCCTGCTTATGGCAGAGGTGTTGGAACTAGATGAACTTAAGGTCCTTTCCAACCCTAACTATTCTATGATTCTATGATTTTAAGGTAAAAATCCTGCAGGTGGCAGTTTTGGACGCAGATTGTGCTGCACAGGTCTTGTAAAACTGTGGATAATTTTCTGCAACATGAACACTTGAAAATGAATCGAACTACTGTATGCTGTGTACAGTCAAATAGTCATCCTGCTATACCGATGCTAAAGGCCTAGGTGGGAAAGGAGTTACTGTCTTCATGGATACAGGCTGGTTTTATTGACTGTTTGAATTTTCTGGAGCTAGTTTTACATAGATATTCAGAGCAAATTATGTATTAGTTTGTAATTTAATGACAAAAATATATGTTGGTGTGATGGGATTTTGTCCATCTGAAAAGCCTGAGGAATAAATTCCATTGTAAAATAAATGTTTTTCTGATCTGATTTCTAGACTATTCAAAGAAAGTTTGTATCTATAACAAATGACTCAGTCAGCTTTCTTGGTGAAAGTCTGCAGCGGATTGGAACAAAGTTTAAAAGTTCTCTGGAAGTGATGATGATGTGTTCAGAATGTCCAACAGTCTTTGTGGATGCGGAAACGGTAAAGATCTCAGAAACTCACACATTGAAATGTCTGTCTGCTTAAACATTCTTATGTAGCATACAAAACGATGTTTTAACATTTGGGAAATAGCAAGGCTTGGGAAGGTTTTCAAAGGTTTGAATAAAATGTGTTAATTATATTTTTGCCTTTTAAAAGGTTGCTCTCTAACGTCACTGATTGAAACATTTGAATAATTTTGGGATGTAAAAAAAAAAAAGAAAAAGAAAATGTGCTTTTTCTAATTGCAATCAGAAAGGAACTGAAGCGTTAGGTGGCCGTTATCTGTCATAAACATTCGAAAACACAAATGAAAAGTGCATTTTCTCCAAAAATAACCTCTAGCTGTAACAGTGGACAGTGAGGGAATTTACTGATACTAGACACCATTTGAATTCCCTAGCTGTTCTTTACCTTCTCTGCCTGTTCATACTTATTCTATATTCTTTGCACAGAGAAGAAAGGCCACTTATCTAGCAGCAATTTTGCCTTTTTAAAAATTGTATTATTAATGTGTAAATTTAAGGATGCATGTGAAAACATTCCAGCTACAAATACACAATGAAGGCTTTGAATGGTTTGTTGTTTTGCAAGTTGAAATCCTGGGTTATAATCAATATTAATGTGAGAAGTCAGCTCAGTGTTCAGCAGCAGTCAAAAAAAGCTGTGCTAGAATAATGAGGAAAAGAGACAGCAAAACAGAAAACACGATTGAGCTAATGTACATATCCTGGCCTTTTTTCCAGTGTCTGTGTTTTCAGAAGACAACTAGGGAGATTAATGAAGGAAAGTCCTGGGTAGATTTTTGAATATGCAGAACAACAGATTGACAGAGGCTAAGAAAGCATTCTGGAGCAAGTGGGTGACCACATGCTTGGCCTGTTTTTCCCTGCCTTAAGCAACTGCTATTAGACATTGTCAAATGGAGGGACTGAAATTGATGGATCTTTGTACCTGGCCCAGTGTGAGACTCTTCTCCTGACCTATTCTTCTTCCCTTGGTGCTTAGGGGCAACTCAGCTCTTACACTCTCACTTTGGACTATGGGGACTAAAAAAAACATGGTGTGGATAGTGCATTTCAAGGGAACCATGTGTAATATGTTTTTGTTTAACGTATGCCACTTTAAAAGCAGCAGGAATGAACCAAAAGAAGGAACTTGTTTGGGCTGAGAAGCCACAATAGGAGTTATACTAGCAACTAACTAAAGGAGCCTGTATGTTTTAAAAGTTAAACAGATATATAAATTCAAATATGAAAAAGCATTAATAAATGTAATATACATGCACTCAATTATACAGACTTGTGTGCACGCATTAGTGTTGTTACGTTGGCAAATACTGTGTAGATCAGGTTACTTCTCACTAAGAAAGAATGGTTGATCCAAAAGAATACTCACATGCAAATCTTTGGTTTAATGAAGTCACTCGTGTACAAGTTTGGTGTTTGAGGCAGATTTGGCCTTTAATTCATTCAGAAATAAGTTTTAGCAGAAAGATGCCCCTTTACATCAAAGCAGGGTTTTGCAAGTGGTTCGAATGCAGCTCATGGCCTACTGCTGATACAAGATGCCCACTGACTTTTTTGCACCTCGGTGTTCATTCTGCATTCAACATTGTGCAGGTTGAATGCAGAGTGGCAGTGTGCCACAGAACCATAACTTGCTTCTTTGTTGATGTAGACATAGAGGTTGGGAATACAGTGTCTTAATATGGTGGTAGAATACTAATCTTACTGCAGTTAGAAAAACATGTAGGTATCATTTTGCCCGAGTAACATGGGATACTGTGACTCTCTACTGTGACACAGGTTTGTGATCAGTGTCTTCTGCTTGCATTTTCAAGCTGCCCAATAAAGGGAACAGGGATTGAGAAAAGTACAGAGCTCTTCATGTGTGCAAGGGGTGGCCAGTGTGAGGGAGGCTGTATCAATTTAGAGTCATGATTATTACAGGAAATGACAGGAAAAGGCTTAATGAGAAAAAAACTAAGTGGAAATAAAACTACAGCAAGAAAGTGTGAAGCAAAGCTGAGGTAGCAGCCCCTGAGGGGAAAAAGGGATTTTGAAACTTATGTTGAAAAAGGCAAAGCCATTAAGGTAGAAAATTCTTCACATATCCAAGTTTCTAGAGACTGAAGCCTTTGCTGGTGGTGTAGTTTGTGTCTTAAGAAGAGCAATCAACCCTCACTGCACACTCCTTCAACTGCTACAGGAACAATCCAGGAGAACCTTTTCTCCTGCTGCAGGCTATTCAGTTTATACTAGCTATATGTGTATCAACTATTATTATTCTTTTTGAAAAATCTAAAAATCACTTTGAAATCTCTTCTTCAGGTATTAACTAGGTACTGCCCTTATTCTGGAAAACTGTTGTTCACTGATTTAGCTGGTGCATCTGCCTGTGTTAGTTGGCCAACTCAGAGGTGTCACAAGTGATCTGTACCCACTAATTCTAATTCGACTGTTTTTCCAAATGTGGACTTGGAATTTCATATTATATAATACTAAGCTATATGGATTATAGTCAGATATTACATGACTACAGAGGTGATTGCTTTTATCTTCCAGCTATTGTCTTGTGGCCTGCTAGAAACATTGAAGTTCAGTGTTCTAGAGCTCCAAGAACACTTGGATACTTACAATGTCAAAAGAGAGGCAGCAGAACAGGTGAGTTTTTTATATATCAAAACAAAAAAATACTAGAACCTACTCATACAGAAAATGTTGCAGGTCGTTATCTCTCAACCATGATATTTTATAAGTAGACTAGGAAAAAAGTTCTGAAATAAAATCCTGTTTCCTACTGTGATTCTGTTTCTGTTTTCTTCCATGTGTGTAGTCTGAACCTGAGGTATAATCTGAACCAATCACCTTCCTCTGTGTAATTCATTTTTGTTGCACTTACTTCTGAAATTGACCTTGAATATCTAACATTGCACAAATGTGCCAGCATGGGGGAAAGTGCATTCCTCATTTAAAACCAGTCAAATATTTTTAACAGGAATATCAGTATATCATGGGAAAAAAATTCTTTACAAGCACTCTGGCTTACTTTATTAGATTAGTAGGGTGGGATTCACCTCCAGGTTAAGTCATTTACAGGTAACTACCTAATATGTGAATTGACTGCCTTAACACCCATAGTATTCAAGGATTAAGTCAATACAATGAAAGAAATCAAGAAAGTAATGTATTTTATTCTAATACAGATACTTACTGCTCAGCTGAATAGACTTTAGACTTTCTTTCTGCTGACTGGATCTCCACTGACTGTAAGGGTGTCTTAAACAGCTGTGTCATACATAGACACAGAAATTTAGCTCTCATCCTGCAACTGGATCACATTGAGGCTGACATTTGTCAGTTATTTAGAATAATACAGTTTGGTTTTCAAGGTATATGTTAGTGGTTATATCTTTTTGCAAAGAAGCACAGAGTTAAAAGTGGAAAACTTCTGTAGTGAGTATCTGTGTATTTGTTTTTGTGAACTTTTATGTGAAGTTCAGAAAGGAAGCTACTAACTTCAGAAAACTGAAACGGGCAAAATCTCTATTTCAAGAGCCAAAGTAAAACATGCTTCTACAATCGGCTTTGCAGGTACAGGGAAAGGATATATGGGGCTTTTGTTGTAGAGAGACAGTGATTCCTAGGAAAATTGAACTTGGCATTTGAAGGAACTTCTTACTGTTCTCAACAGCCTGTGAGGCCATGACAGGGGCTGTATAGGCAAATTTGAGTGATGTGAAACAGAACCAGAATTCAAGCCATGATGTCTTGGCAGAGCTGTATTTTTCAGCATGAGTGCCTCCATGTTTCTTGATTATGCTGAGTTTATTAGGAGATGGTGGCCTCTGCCTTGCAAAGGTTGTTGTGAATTCATCTGTTGAATAGAACAGACAAATAGACATCCACTTGTTTTGTGGAAAGGATCTCAAAAGAAATACAGTTTCCTCAAAACCAGTGCTAAAGGATGCCACACATCACTGTTAATGTAGAGATACTGTTTCTAGGATCCAAGCCAGCATTTCTGCTAAAGAGTTGCTGTGTTTTTTGCCCTGCTCTGTGGTAATAACAATTTATTTGGTCTAATATAATGAGCTACATTTTGCCATTTAGGCTTAATCAGAAACAAAGTGCTTATCTAATGACTTAAGATTACCTTACTCAATGTAGTATTTAATGTCTGACAAGCTCCAATGCATAATGCTGTCATCACGCCTATAAGAAAATGTATTTTATTCCTCATTTTAGAGAGCAACAGTGAAGCACAGAGAAGCTAACTGATTTGCCCCAGGGTCAGACAGGAAGATGTTAGGCAGGGTAGAGAGGAACTCATGTGTGTATCCAGAATGGTGACTATCCAAACATTGAGGAATTCTCCTTATATAAACTTCTTATTTAGCCCACGGTTTGTCATAGCAATGAGAAATGGTATTGTTTGCTTGATTTGTCAAAATACGAAGAGTGAAAATTGCATCCCATCATGGATTCACTTAATGTATTTTTAACTAATTTTGCACTGTCATGAATCATATTGACATAAATCCATGCTGGATAGTAAGAGCTTGTTTTTATTTTCTTTTCTTGATAAATGAATATGGGTATCAGTTTGGCCTCTGTCATTATATCATACTGAAAGACTGTTGTTCTTCTGTAGTGCAGCTGTCAAAAGGGTGTCCAGTAACGTGCCTGTGGTCAGCCATCTTCAGTCACAGGAGCTGTGAGTGACTGGAGCAGGACAAAAGTTCACAGGATGAAAGGAATTGTTCTGAATTAAATGAAAATATTTTGCCAGGGTTTTACTTTTATTTAATTTATAAATAGGAAGAAGCAGCACTGGGGAGGAAAAAATGTATAGGTTCAACCAGTCATTTTGGACTCTTGATAGCATGTCACTAAGCTCATTTAGTGCATTATTTATTTATTTAGCATGTTAGTTTACAAGTAATGGCTAATTATCTCAGATAATTTTTCTTAAACTTTTGAGTTGTCAGTCCTCGATTTTTAGGGGTGTGTATGATACAGTATATAGTATATGTAGACTGAGAGTCTTCCAAAGCTACTTCTCAGATAGGTTTTACTGGTTTTCTTACTCTGCTCTATTAAACAGAGTAGAGGGAATGATTGAAAGAATCTTCCTTCAGTCAAATGTGAATTTCTGTTATTGCGGACAATTGTACTGTGTATCCTATTCATTCTGAAAGTACCAATGCAAAACACATAACGAGCTTATTGCAGATCCTTGCCTTATTTTTAGAAACATGTAGAAAAATGATCAAACTAGCTGATTGGTCTATTGTATAATAAAATGTATATAAATGAACAATATGCGTGTTAATGTGGCACCTCTAGAATTACCCACAGGAAAATTCTGTGTTAACTTCTTTAATGAAAAATTGTTTAAAGCTCACCCTAACAGATTATGTGTGTCACTATCAGTGCTGTGTGTTGTACTGGCATTGACATGAATCAAATTTAAAAAGTAAGAGGCTTGGGCGGCAGTTGCTTGACACTCTTAACTGTGTACTGAGTTGAGAAAGGCACCTGTAGTATAGGTGTGTTTTGGGATGCTTTGGGGTTATTCTTACAAACCAACCTGTGCTATATGACCAAGACAATACACAGCCTTCCCTACATTATGCTTTCAGGAATGCTCTTCACCCTCTATCTTTGTAGGAGATGTATGGTGAAAACATAAACTGATACAAAGCAAACATATAAAGATTATTTTGTCACACAATCTACTGCTTTTCCCAAAGAGAAAATCTATGTTAAACATGTTAGGTAAAGATTTTTAGCAAATTAATTGTGTCACTCTTTTGGAGCTACTATTCTGTTTCCTTGCAAGGAAGCTGCTTTGACTTCATGTGTATATTAGAGAGAAAGATACTGAACCAGGTAAATGTAATAGGAAATACAAGGTTATAGGTATGTCGTAACATTCTAGGCACATCCTTTATTCAGACTGGTTTCAAGATTTAAAAATGGTCTTAAAAGGGAAGTATATGAAAATAAATAGTAGCTTCCCAGTTGCTCATGCTGTTTGTTCCAGGGCAAACCTGTTGTTCTGTTACCAATGGGTGCTGTCAGATAAAAAGAAAAATGAGATTTGCTGTGTACATTGGTATCCATGTCACTAATTGAAACTGACACTGTGGTGTTTAGAGAATTCCATTTCTCCTCTTGATAAGCACACAGGCCTAGTTAATTCACTAAGTAACCTTTATTAAATTGAGCAGATGGGAAAGCACATCTTTCTTTTTCTTGCATCAGACAAAGGTTAGAAAAAGGTCACTCAGATTTCCTGTGAGACTCCAGATATCAAGAATACAGTATGCTAAATTATTCCTTCTTAGATGTATAGAGCCTGTTCTTCATTTCAAAAGATAATCAATCTGTGCTTTATCTCAACATGACGCATTCCCGTTTCGGTAATACCCACATTACCTCATGCTTGCAATTGTTTACACAGTACAGAAAAATGTGCTAGACACTGTGTCCATGAGATCATCAGTTCTTATTGTCCAATAAGAGCATGTCTGATTTGGCAAATGCTTTATATTAACACTTTTTAATTTGCATGGTCGGTCAAAGCTAAAAGAAGAGATGGTTCACTGAAATCAATAAACGCATCTGCTGTAGGAACAGGGGTTAAATACAGCCCTCTATTCATGAAAGAGAGTGGAATCTGCATGCTTCATCTTCCTGTCTTGTATGAAGTGGAGGTGGTGCTAAATTTCCATTGAAATATTCTTCTTTCTTTCTGTCTATCCAGTAAACCCGCACTTTCATCTAGTTGCACAGGAGAGCTCTGTTTCCTTTTGTTTCTGAAGTAGTCCCAAGAAATCTAACAGGCTTACTCTTCCTCTCTAATTTGAATTAGTGCTGTATTTTAACATGCATTTAATCATGTTGCTGTAAACCTTGTGCAGCAAGTAAAGAGAAAATACGATTCTATTTAATGAAAGGGATTTCTTTGCCTCCACCCTCTACATATCTCACTGAAACAGTACCCAAATTCAATCAAACGTTAGTATTTATACTAATATCTGTTGTTCCTGTCTGGGGTAATGAAGGCTACAGGAAATGTACATCGGAAGGGACACAGTAAAAACTACAAAGTGACATAGAAGAGTGGACATCATTAGTGGAAACAACTTCAGTAAACAGTTAATTTCGTATCACAGTTTCATAACTAATCTGAGAATTTGCAAACATGATGAAGTGCCTTACATGATTTTACCAGTCTTTTGTTCACTCTGTTTCAGAAGATGTTTGATCATGATTATATTTATTTTCCAGTGGCTACAAGACTGCAAAAGAACATTTGGTACTGATGATGGTATTTATGGCTCCAACACAGATGCCCAGGTAGGCATATGTCATTTGTGAGTCTCTGGATATGAGATTAAAAACCATCTTTATATCTGTTACACAGAAGTTTCAATATTTTCAGAGAGATTTAAAATATTAAAAGCTTTTCATTTCAGTTATCATCCTATCTTTTGGATGCTCAGACTGGTCTAATAAAAAAAGCTCTTTTTAATAAAAGTTGGCAACCTATCTTGGGTTCTAGACTTAATAACACTGGGTAGATAAGCAGGCTAGATATCGTCTGTGTACCAGCAAGCCTGCTTTTCTGCAGTTGTTTTTAGAAGAAAAAATATTAGCATTCTGCTTATTTGCTCAGGTGAATTATTTAGCCAAAAAAACCAAACCTTCTTCTGAATTTAATATAATTAGTACTATTTAAATACATATGACCTTTCTGGAGCCATTATTTGGGTGGGAAGGAATAGGGAGTAAAGCAGCAGGATGGCAAAAATCTCACTAAACACTTCTATCAAAAGATCATCTAACAACAATAGGTGACGTAACCTATTAATATTAGTTCAATATTTTATATGTATTCGCATGGCAGTCATTCATGTTTAATATTACTAATTGCTATAGTAAGTGATAGCTTTTCCCCAGGTAGAGCAGGATTTTTTTTTTCCCAAACAATAGCTGCATAGTATTGGCACTGTAGATAAAAAAGGAAATCTAAAACCTGTCTTTAGTAGGTAAAAGGAATCTGCCATCTAGAGTCCTGTAGTAAGAACAGTGAAAGATGTAAGAAAGTGGAATTGCAGGCAGCAGATGAACTTACCTTTTCCCAATTTCATTTTGACAAAAATCCCAAATCCAAGCTGAAAAAGGAGGAATTCTATTCCTTTTATTCAATGGAACTCTAGTCACTGATACACTCGGTTATGTTTCTGCTGCTAAAAACATAGTGTTCAGCAATAGAAATACCTACTATTTTATTTATTTTTATTATTTTTTATCTAATAGTGTGCACGGACTATTTCTTCTTTTATACAGTTTTCATTTGTTCTCATATCTATCTATATATATATGTATATAATGTATGGGTGTTTTTTAATTCAGTCACAAAATGCACCTGAATTTGAGTAATGAAATGTGTGATAATATACTGTTGATTTACATTGCATCAAAGTTGCACATGGAAAATAAATCCACATGGATAAGCATAGGTAATACAGCAAAATAATTTGCTATTCTTTCCAAGGATTTTTGCTTTGCCTGTGAACGTAACGTTTAGTATATTTTACATTTGGTTTACATTTTTGTATACTGATACATGTTTAGAAATATGTAACAAAATTTACTACTGCAATATAGTAAATGTTCTATGTGTTAATAAAAAAGCAGCATTTATGTATTTCAGTCCGTATTTAGAATGTTGGTTATATACACCAAGAAACCATTCTAACATTTAGCTGTTGCAATATAATCATTTTTACTGTGAAGGTAAATGTTACTGTTTCCACTGTATAGCTTGGGAAACTAAGAAATGGAGAAACATCCACACATCAGGAGTTCACTTGCAGGTTCAGTTAGTCAGTTGAATATGTAGTACCCAAAGAAAAGACAGGAGTCCTATTAGCCTGCTTCATAAATAAACACCATTTGCAGAAGTTCTGACTTGATTCACAGAAGCTTGTAGGGACTTGAGGAGACTGAGAAGTTATCAAGTGTGAGATCATTGTCCCAAAAGTCCTTGTAAATAGAATGTTGGGAAAAGTTTATGCTGACAACCAGTTAATGCTAAAAATAAGGTTGTGTTTCTTGCTCAGGAAAACAGAGCTGCTGCATTCAACAGATATTTTTTATTCACTAACAAATAAGATTTTCATACTAATTTTTAGCACTGTGGTCAATACAGTTAAGAAACAGCAAGATGAATTCTGTTCTGGCTCATGCATTGCCAGCAGATGTGCAAGTAAATCTAATTATTGGGTTTTGCTATTAGTACATATGTGCAAGCCTGAAAGAATGGATCTGGACTCTGGCTAGACTGTACAGGACTGGCAGGTAGGAAAATCAGATTTTCTCCAGTGAGCAAGTATGTGAAAGACACTGGAGCAGGACAAAGACATTTCTAAAGCAAAGCCTCTCTTAGATTTTTAGAATAGCTATCAATATGTGATTTCAGGGAGAGGAATTATTTATGGCTTACAGTAACAGTGAAACTTGGCTTGAAGAACACTGAAACTTACTGGCTAAAAATATTAAATATTAAATATATTAATTACCTAAACTGATTCAGAATCCAAATTAACATTTTATCTCAAATTTTTAAAGGTATTATTTTTGCTTAAACTGTAGTGTTACAGAAGAAGTAAGAAGCATTGTACAGATGTTCAGACCTAAGTGCCCTTGAATTTTACTTCCTTAAATTTGCATGCTTTTGAGACTACACAATGTATAAAGACTAGACAGGACTGTAAGTGAAGTATGTTGCTCATGTTGTGGGACGACAAAGCCAATGCTTTAACTATAGTAGCAAGTGATTTGAGTTCAAATTAAGTCTGTTAAGTTTTTCCATTCAGGCTATATTTGGAGCATGTTACTTGTATTTCTTCCTCCATTTTAACTGGGACATCTTTTGCCCTAATTAAAATTATTTCCTACACTAATTCTTGATCTTCTTTTCTTTCTTTGTATTTTTGTGACCTGCTCATCTTCTTGCTTAGCAAATGGAAATTCTAGCAGTAAGTGATGGTTCTTGATTTATCACATACTTAACCATGCCAGTGACCAAACTGGTCTCCATCTGTCTCATTCATTTGTGACATAGTGGTGTCTTGTCCTAGACTATTACAAAAATGCTGTGTGCTTCAATTTTGCATCATCTAACCCACTGAACTGTTGGTCCTTTATAGATAATAGGATCCCATAGTTAGTAAAATGTTATAGAAGATTATTCCATTAGCACTAGCTTTTATGTCTGTATGTAAAGTAGTGTTAATGCTGTCTGCACTTACTAGTGTTCTAGACACATAAAAATGGAAGTAAGATAACGCATAAGTTAATGCTGCTGCTTCATTTCCTTAAGAATATATCACATTTTTTCCTAAAATAGAATCAGAGCTACCTTTATAAAGGAAAAATTATTCTTGCTTCCAAAAATAAAATTACTCTGCTCTCGCTCCATGAGGCAGTTGTAGGCTAAAGGCCAGGTTATATACTGTGCTTACATATTTATATTAATGATTATGAAAGATTTCATACTTACAGACCACAACTGCTTCTTCTGGATATTAGATTTTGAATTTAAAACAGTAGAATATCAACAATACAAGTAAGTGATCTATGAAACTCTTATCTTGGGAACATGACTTTTCAAAATGCCTTTTCAATCACTTCACATCGCACTCCATGCCCCTTCTTGGAAATGTAACTTCTTAAAACATAAACTTTAAACCTATATGAGAGAGGCTACCTGTAAATCTAGAATGAATGAATGAAGCTTTCCTCTGCTTTTCATTAGCTTCCTGCTACATTAGCTTCTAAATCTTTTTGGCGTTTTCTTCAGTAACCAAATAACTACTTTCAATCTTGCAAATTCTGAAGTTGTCAACTATTGTCTCTTGTATTGGATAGTAGATGTTTTGTATTTCCTGAATATAATAATGTTGTTTACATTTGTAGGAGCTGGAGTTGTGTCGGAGGCTATACAAGTTGCATTTCCAGTTTCTGCTTCTGTTCCAAGCCTATTGCAAACTCATCAGCCAAGTAAAAGCAATAAAAAAAGAAGCAGAGGTAATTAAAACCATTCCATTTAGCTAGTAATTGTTGACATTTTAAAGCAAATCCATTTAAATGCATTTTTACAACATTTTAATCAGTGGGACATCTTTTAAGAAGTGGAAGGAGGGCATGAGCTGGTTTTTGTATAGCCAATTAATAAAAGGTTTAAGTAGAGCTGACAAGAATTTTCTGAGATGTTCAATTGTCTGTTGATTTTTGTACAGCTTGAAAGCTCTTAAACAGGCAGGAGTGCAGGGAGTCCAGTGATGAGGATTTAAAGTATTTCAGTAGCACTCCTGGTGTATTCTAATCAAGCTACAATCAGGGCACATCAACGCCAATCAACAGCATTCTGTGATGAATCCCCTTTCCATCATGCCAGTGTTTCCTATTGCAAACGCCATCATTTGCTACCAGCTGATTTATAGAACCATGTTACTTCAGCCACCATTCAATCACTTTGCGATCTTAGCCCCCATCCTATGTAATGTGTTCTAGATATCTTACGTCTGATTTGTTGTACTAACTGTAGAAGTAAAATGTGTTCTTCAGATGTGCACATGTACATACGTGACATTAACTAACCTGAAAGGCATTTTGCTATTAATAATGGCTTCTGAAGGTTCTGCCCTGAGTCTGTAATGCAATAAATAGAGGTAGCAAGAAATACAAAGAAACAGGCCTCGTCTTGCTGTGTTATGGAGGAAAATGAAAAGGCTGGGTGCAAATCACTGGGTTTTGATTAGCTTAAGGAAATACGATACATGTTTCCTCACTTGGACTTCCAGGGTTTTGTAAAGGCTGCAAATGACCAAGTTAATTTCTGTATGGGGAATGTTGTAGAAGGTCAGCATCACAACTGTCCCACCTTTGCCTAAGCTAGTCAGATGTAAAATCATATTCTGATTGCTGGCCTTGTCTTTTACTTATACATCAGAGCTAAAGCCGAAGATAGTGTATACATAGGCTGCACTACAGTTATTCTGTTGGGTTATCAGTCTTCCAGCTTTCTTAGTCATATTTAAGTTGTCCTTAATAACACAATTGCTGTTGTACTTTTCCAAAGCATTTAATTCTTCTTGTCAGTTTAGTTAAGTGATGTGGGGAGGAATGTATTTTTTGACACAATTTTTAAAAGACCTAATTAACATGGAAACTTCATCAGGAGAGCCAGAATTCCTGACCATGTGTGCCTCGGCCATTTAATTAACTTATACTTAGGCAGCAGATACTTGGATGTACTTTTTCTGCCTCTCAGCTGTGGTTGCAAAGAGGAGGAAAACTGTAAGTCTGAACTGCTGAAAGTCAATTGGGCTGAAAATAATTTTAACTAGCAACAGTAACTCTTGTATCTGTTTTAGGTCATAAACATGTCTGACGAGCTTGCTCTTTTGGAGAGCTGTCTGAAGGAGGCTGAGGCTGCATCTGACAGTGGTATTGAAGAAATTGAAATTGCAGAGGCTTCCCAAGCTAGCACAGAAACAGCTATTCACTCTCTCATTGAAACCCTGAGAAACAGGGAGTTTGTGTCAGCAGTAGCACAGGTCAAGGTTTTCAGGTAAGTGCTTAAGGATTGCTTTCAGACCCAAGTTTGCACATGGGCCTTTTTAATTTAAAGGTAGGGATAGGCACTATTCCAGGATTATTTTCAGCTCTTGCTAGATGTTCTTATTGAAAAGGACAAGCACTGTTGCTTCATTACAGCTTGTTCATTCACACTTTGCAATTTAAAAAGAAAGGCAATTCTAGTAGTAGTTGTTCTTTTGAACGTCTGAGAAAATTATCTGTTAACTATCAGGACTCTGAAGAAGAAATACTGACCTTGCGCTTTCCTGTGTCTTCTGCTCAAATATCTGTTTAAGGAACTTGTCAACATTTTAATTATTTTTAATGTCTAAATCCAAATTGTGTGCTTACAGATCTATTTGGCCTCATGACATCTTTGGCAGTTCTGAAGAAGACCCAGTTCAAACGCTGTTGCACATATACTTCCGTCATCAGACGCTTGGTCAGACTGGTAGCTTCGCAGTAGTAGGCTCCAACCAGGACATGTCTGAGGCCAGCTCAAAGCTGATGGAACTGAATCTGGAAATTCGAGAGTCTTTACGCATGGTGCAATCCTGTCAGCTTCTAGGGAAGATCAAACCAGGAATCAATCTTGTGAGCACTGGATTCTGAACAGCTGTCATTTAGAAAGATAACGGTGAAGATGCTTCAGACTATTATTGAGCACCTTTCATGAAAAAAAAAAGGAAAGGAAAAGAAA
>NDXB01007914.1:0-43380 GCA_002631895.1 Agapornis roseicollis | reverse complement strand
AAAAAAAAAAAAAAGGAAAAAAAAAAAAAAAAAAAAAAAAGGAAGAAAACCCAGAAAAGAATGTAGTCCCACGATTCCTGTGATTTGAGAGGAACATCCAGTATTTTTATATACATCTCTTACCCACTGTGATTTTTTTTAATGGGCTCTAATTCCAGAGTTTAGAATGTAGAACTGAAATTCTTAGCTCTGCCTTTTATGGGGAATTGGACCCCACTAGAAATGTAATTATGCTGAAATGCATTAACTGAAGGCACTGTGCACGCTGTTGGACTGCTGACAGTAGTTATGTTATCCTAACAAGCTCTGTAACTGGTCAAGGCACATCCATAATCACTGTATTTTTTTTTCCCCCTGTCCCTGATAAAATTGAATTATTTTGATGGTTTTGTGGTACTGTAGATGGTGTTCTTAATTATTTAAGAAGTATTTACAGGGGATAAGTAGTTTTATTTAGGGGGTGCATTACACTTTTATTTACATCATCTTTTACCAGCTTTTTTTGTAAAAATAAAGACATTGTATCTGTTATTTTGTGTATTTTTACAAGCTAGAGTTTAAATACTTTAGCTAAACAGACTAAACACTGACAATGGAAGCTGGGGTGCCCTAAAATCATGGGGTTTCCTTTTATGCCCTGTCAATGCCAACAGCATTTTTCTGGGCATCTTCTGAAGCTGTTACAGGATTTCTCATGCAAGTCAAACTTGAGTTTGTGCACATAATTCCTTATGTTACATGTCTTTCTCCACTGACAGTGGCTAGTGGAACCTGCCCTGCGCAGCAGTCATGCTACCTGACTGTCTCTCAGACCACTTTAACTCTGTGAAGCTCTTCCAAAATTACTCACTCATTCCTAACTACTTCATAACTGTCACCCTACATTAGCTGGTGCCAGCTGTGTGCCAAATCTGAAGCAATGGTTAAGATGGTAAAGCTTGTCTAGAAACAAGCAAAACATCAGACATCGGTAAAAGCCAAGCACATACTGCACTGACTGAGCTAACACATGCAAAAGAATCTCTTCATGAAAAAGCTGTACAGGGCAAGTTCAAGATACCTTTGAAGGACTAGCAGCATAACAGCTGTTCCTTTGTGCTTTGCATAATCACACAGGTCACAAGTAGCTTTCCTTGTTTCTGCTGAGTCTTGGAAGCAGTGCCCATGATACACAGTGTACACTGTCAAGGATATGACAGAGCAGCAAAGTGAAAGAGGACACAGAACTGCACTTTGGCATCAAGCAGTAAAAGCTCTGAATATATATTTAAGATGAATGGGATGTAGAGCTACGTCTACTACAGAATATTCCAGGATGAGGAAATCTTGCTTAATATTGCTGTGCACTGCACTCAACTCCTCTGAGCCTCAAAACCTTGCTACCTGCTGCTTGGAACTTTCATCAACTGCTTGCTTAGACTAGTTGCAGTTGAAGCACACTCAGCTTGGATAAGCCAGGCCTGTTCTGCTTCTTATCAAATAGAAGAAGCTGCTGCTTTGACTGTAGTTAGCAGGGATGACAGCTCTTAAGTTCTACTAAGTTTAACTTTGGGCTATTATTGATACTAACCACTTAAGAGTCATATTCACAGCAAGTAATCTTCAAAGCAATACTTGCAAGGACATCTGTGTAACTAGGAAGCCCTTGACTGCTCATCTTGCTATGGATTTCCATGACTTCACTGACATGGTACAGATCTCAAGTTCTCAAACTCATTACCAAGGTGCACAGACTCGTCACAGCTGGTCCCCCACACTGCATCCATCAGGAACAGACTACAGCTGTGTTAGAGTGGGGAAGGCAAATGAGAAAACATACCGAAGAACATCCTTAGAGGGAGCTACATTCAGAACCAAAAGACATCCCAGGTCACAGCTGCAACCACAAATTGAGGTGCACTGTGAGTAGATCACTACAGAGGGGGCCTCAGCTGTGTATCTCTTCAAGCTGGAGACTTGTCACTGCTCATTACTGTAATTACAGGTAAGTTCAAGATATATAAGCCTGCGGCAGAAACTGCCCAGCTGCAGTTATACTTTGCAAGCTGAACAGGGAAAGGATGGAACTGTGGAAGTCTGAGTGAGCTGCTGAAGCTAGGAGTGTTCCCTTTTACTGTGGTAACAGGGGAAACTGTTTCAGGTAGAAGCATGAAATAAATTAGTACCCCATTCAGGGGTGTGACAGGTCTCGTTGTTCCTGGATCATCTCATGCTGCTGTGATAAGAAATGGAGCAGGAATAAGTAACATCACTTGCAATAAATTGGTGCCAAGGTATTAAGGCTTAGTTACTACAGCAAGTTCAAGGGGCATGTTAAACAACAGCAGGACTCTATAAGAAGATTATTTAAGCCTACAGAATTAACACTCACTGCCTCTCTAAATAGAGATCTGTTAGTACAAGGACAGTGTTGGCCTAGCTTGCCAAACACACTAGCTTCCATTTAGAGATGCACAATCACCTGGCACAGGACTCAGACTGGTTCCCTTTCAGTCTTTAATAAGAGTTGTCTTAAGTAGGCTAGGTACAGGTGTTGTTTGTTACAGCAAAGATAAATCAGTCCTTCCAAATAGAAGCTACCTCAAGAGCTCTGCAGAAGGCTTTGTGCATTATTATGCTCAATTTTCAGATGTACAGCTTTATTAGCATCCTCAAAAAAAAACACCAAACCAAAACCAAACAACACAAACCCTACCATCCCCTCCCTAAAAAACCAAGTAAAAAACAAACACAAAAAAACCCACCAGGTTTTCCTCCAAATTTATCCAACTCCTTTGCTATAAGGTAAACTGAGGGGTGTAGGTTTTACTAGGCCATGAATCTGCTCAGACGGTGATGACATAGTCCCAGAGCCAGCTTGTAACACCTTGCAGAAGTGTGGTGTCCCTAAAGATAGTTAACCACTGGCAGTACCTAACAGGCCTGAGAGAGCACCATCTAGGAGTAACCCTGCTGATGCTGCCACTGCTACCCAACCCCAGAAGTACAACTACAGGTTGAAAACGCAAACCCAGAAGGGTGTGACTGGGGAGCTCCCAGAGACATCTAAACCATAACTAGATCAAACTCTTCAAGTGTAAGCCACTAAGTGCACAGCTCCTGTGCATCACTGCAGGTAGAGGAGGAAGCCAGGCAGATAAACAGCATACTTCAAGCCTTTGAAGCATCACTCCTCTTGATAACTTTGTGAAGGTAAAGACAGGCAACTCCTTCACCAAGAGACCATAAGAGGAGTGACTCCCTTCCCCAGCAGTTTGTGAGAACTGCCCCTGAATGATTCATTAACAACCACCTTTGGCTTCACTCTACAGAAAGGAACACCAGCTTAGCTAAACACACACCAGCTGCAGAAGTGACCTAGCCTTTATACTTAATTTCTCAATCATTTGCTAGTGATAAAGAACAGGTGCAGAGACTTTCCACCACAGGGAATACAAGCATGCACAATGAGTGAATACTATTAGGTGCTTTGCTAATGAATGATGCTCTACTACCTAACCTTGATGTTATCTTTGAGTGTTTGATTAGTTCAAGGGGAAGAGCAGTAACATCCTTTCCCACCCCAGATTCTACAAGTTAGCGGCTGCCAGAGACCACTGCTGATTTACAAAACATTATTTGTAGGCTCTTCCCCTGTGCACGTTACAGAAATTGCAGCAGGCACTCTCTGAACTGGGCACAAACCCACCTGATCATCTCACCATGCTTTCCTCACCTATACCTCACTAAGTGCCTTCAACAATGCCACCACCAAAACCCGATCTGTTCTACTTGCAGTTCCCTATAAGAGCCCTCAACAGAACCAAAACCATTCACTCAGATGATGTATTTGAAGCTGAACGTGCTATCGCAGGACAGGCGCTTTCCTTTGCACCTCCCGCAGAGGTCCTGGCGGTGCGGCCGCTTGGGGTCCACATGGCGCATCTTTACCGGGCAGGTGCACCGCGTCTGCTTGCAGCTCTGCGGGAGGACGAGGAGGCGGTCGGCGGCAGGGCGACGGGCGGCCCGGGTCGGGGCTGGACTGGGGGTCCCTTACCTGGCAGGTGATGTCCTCCACGTGGTACGGGTTGTAGGACTTCTGGCAGGTCCGGCAAAACTGCCGGAAATAGACCTGGGGGAGAGGCCGGGGTCAGCGAGGGGCGTCCCGGAGGGCGAGGGGTGATCCCAGCCTGCCGTGCCCTACCTTGTTGGTGCCCTGGACGCACCAGACGTAGGCACTCTCCCAGCGGATGTTGCAGTCCTTGCAGTGGTAGTAGCCGTACTTCTGCTCCAGGAACTGCCGGGGACAGCCGTTACTCGACAGGACAGGCGCCTCCCGGCCCGGCCCCACTCGGCTCCGCTCCCCCTCGCCCGCCCCTCACCTGGAAGCGCAGCCGGGTCTTTCCCGCCGCCGGCTCCCGCTTTTGGTGGGCGGCCGCCTCCTCTTCCCGCGCCGCCACCTTTTTCTCTACCTGGCCGCCCTCCGGCTCTGCCGCCGGCAGCTCTGGGGTCGCAGCCGGACGCTGCTCCAAGGGCTCGGCGTCGCCCTGGGGAGGGTTCTCCCAGCTCTCCCGCACGGCAGCCGCCTCCGCCTCTCGTTGTTCACCCAACGCGGCCGCCTCCTCCTCGACGGCCACAGCCGCCTTCTCCTGCTGCGGCCGCCGCTCCGGCTCCTCCAAGAAGGCGGTGAGTCTGCGGGACGCCATGGGCGAGTAGACGGCCATGGTGCGGGGGAAGCGGACGGCGCGGGTGCTGGTAGTGACGGGGCTGCCCTGCTCCTGAGGCGGTTCCCGCTCCGCCGGGAGGTGCCGCGACCCGCCGGGGGGGTCGGGACGGCGGCGCAGAAGCGTGCGGGGCCCGAGCGAGCACTGCACCGAGGCGTCCTGCCGCGGGTTGACCTGGACGCCCACCTCCTTGGTGTTGGCCTTGCGGAGCCGCGGCGTCAGGTTGGGGTTGACCTGAGAGAGGATGGCCTTCAGCTGCGCCCGCTGGTAGTTGTCGAAGTACTCGGCGGCCGCTGCCGCCTCCCCATAGCCCGAGAAGTAGCAGTTACTGCCCCGCGGCCTCCAGCCGCCCGCCGTCCCTCCCTTGCCCTTGGGCGGCGGGTAGCGGTAGGAGTAGGGGTGGTAGGCAGCGTACAGGTAACTCTCCATTGCCTCCTCCCCCATTCCACTGCACCAGAGGGGAGCCCCCGGGGACGGTCTTAAATACCCGGGGCGGGGCGGGACCGGGGCTGGACTTCCCCCGCCCTCGACGGGCGCCGGCCTTGGCTGCCCCTTCCCATCACCACCTGGTGCGGGTCTGGAGCCCGCTGCCCCAGCACAGCTTCCCGAGAGAACCAGGCAGCGCGGCCCTTAATTGCCCCGCGGGATTAATCAGCGGGGAACACGGGTTTGGTTCAGCTTCACCATGTATTTGCGGTGGAACAACGAGCACAATGCTTTTACAGCGGGTGAGAGGCACGGAGATAAACGCACACAGAGTGGTTTTGTCTGTTCATCTGCACTGGTGCCATGTTGGCTTCACTACTGCCAAACACTCGTCTCCTTTTTCATACCCATTTGTGCTGCACTCCAGTGGGCAAGAACCTCCTTGCGCTAAGACTGATTAGCATGATCACAGTGATACTTCTTTCTTTGCTTAACTTTATCCGTAGGTATATTTGAGGAAACATGACTGCCATGGTAATAAACACACAACACCTTGTACAATGGGAGTGGCTGGAGAAACGATGGAGGCCGGGCAGCTCGGCTTGCAGAGGCGAGCACAGCCCCAGCCTGGCTGCAAGCACAACACACATCACATGTCCCCCCCAGGTGTCACCTCCTTCTTTTGCCTAAAGCGCTGTCTGCGTCGGCTCCATTTGAATGGAGTTGTGCTCCTCCGTGGTCACTGTGCCATATGAAGTATCAGCAACCTCCTCTTCCTTCAGTTTCTTGTAGGATATATCTGTGTCTTCCTCCTCACCAAGCATATCTTGTTTGTAGCTGTCTCTCCCATACATCTTGTATACCAGCACAAAGAGTCCTGCTTCTGCCGACTGAAAAAGCGCATAAAGCAAGGGAAACATGTACATGCTCCCAATGAGCTCTGGGGGGAAGGTGAGTTTGAGGATGGCAGTGCAGAGCTGGACGTTTTGGCACCCTGTTTCCAAAGACACTGTTCTCCTGCAGTGTGGGGGCATTTTAAAGACCGTGGCTAAGCCGTATCCCAAGGCATACCCCGCTAGAGGCATCAGCACCGCAATGGCGTAGACAGACGCAGGAATATGTGCCATCAGATCTGGGCCCAGCATTGTCCCAGTCAGGATGAACAGGATCACCAGAGTCACCAAGAGGGACCACAGGGAAATCTGGCAACAGATAGATTGATAAACAACATGGGGGTTATTGGTTTACAGCAGGTAGAAGCTTGACAGGGAGTCTAAACTGCAAAACGTGGTTGGATTGCATTTCCAGCTTTGCTCCTGCCTTGGGACTTTGGTGGTGGTTGATCATATCTCAGGGAAGGAGGGGGCTGAGTTTGCCCTCCATCATTCTGCTTTGGGATGACTTGCTCATGAAGGATAGAGCCAGGGCTTGTGCTTCGCTTCTCCTTTTGTGATTAAGCTAAAATCGTTTGCATATTTGAGGAAGTGTCACCATGTCTGTGGGTTATTTTTGCTAGCTCTGGGTGCAGCAGGAGCTAGGAGAGAGTAGGATGTGGGGAATGCCTCTGCTTCAGGACCCGGCTGCCTCCCGGGCCCCTGGGAATGGATAACCTGCCCCTTCCCACCCCTTCTGTCTCTGTCCTGCCATTTTATTTCAAGACTGTAAATCCTTATATCCCACCTAAGTAGTGGAATATGCCTGTGCGAAACTACAGGTTCGGAGGGTCCGGAAAGGCCACTGCCATAGGATTCCTTCCACCCCCTCCCCACCACGTCACATTGCCAGTGCCGTGCCTACCTTAACCAGGAGGTCAGCGGCGCGGGGGTATCGGTACCGGATGAGCACCCCCAGGCCGATGGGCAGGAGGGTGCTGCCTAGCGTGAGGCTCACCGCGCCCAGAGGCAGCAGCTGCACCATGGCTGTGTTGATCCAAGGGCGGCTGTAGATCCAGAGGCAGAGGGGCATCAGGAAGAGAGCCAGGAGCGTGGAGGAGGCCGTCATGATAATGCTGCACCGGGAGACCAAAGAGACACGGCATTAGTGCCCGCCCGGCCGGGAGGCAGTCCCCACGGGAAGGGCGCTCTGCAACCGGCAGGGTCGCTTCTCACGGCAAGAGCCCCCCGTTCCCCGCCCCGGTCAGGATCGGGCAGGGTTCTTAGGGAACGGGATAAGAAGCGTGTGTCGGGGTCCGTAAGGTCCGTCCTCCCCGGGAGAGACAGGAGGGCAGCGTTGCGTGTTTCCAGTCGCGCCGTGCCCGTCCGTCCCGGCGCTGCAGCCGGCAGGTGCCCCGCAAGCCCTGTCCGCGCCCCGGGGTCGCCGCATCCCTCCGTCCGGCTACAAGCGAGGGAGAGCGGAGCGCCTACCTGAGGTTCATGTCCCCGTCGACGAGCACCGACATGAGGTTGGAGAGGTTGCCCCCGGGACAGCAGCCGCACAGCAGCACAGCTACGGCCGCTACTTCATCCAGGGCGAAGATGAGGGCGAGGAGAAAGGCCAGCAGCGGCATGGCCACGAACTGCCCCAGCAGCGCCAGCAGCAGCCCCACGGGCCGCCGCAGCTGATGCCCCAGCTGCCCCAGCTCCACGGCGCAGCCCAACCCCAGCATGGTCACGCAGAGCGCCAGCCCCACCAGCACGCTCAAGCCCTGGCTGAGGGAGCGGTCCGCGAAAGCCTCGCCGCTCCCTTCCAGCGACCCGCCGTCCAGGCCGCCGTGCCCCGCCGCCGTCGGGGGCTGCGCGGAGCCTGCCATGGGCTGCGCGGCCCCCGGGACCCGCCGGCTCCGCTGTGCCGGGCCCCGAGGAGGGAGCGGGCGGCTGCGGCGCCGTCAGCGCGGAGCCCGCATCCCGACCGGGCGCTCCCGAGCGCTGCCGCCGCCGTCCGTCGCCGCTGCCCCGGCTGTCTGCTCCGGGCACCGCCCGCGCGCACCCGGGACCGCGCGGGGCCACCCGGCGGTGGGCGGTGACTCGGTACCGCCCCGACGGCGAGCAGCGCCCCGACAGCGCCGCCCGGACCGGGCCCGCAGCCGCAGCGCAGCGGCGGGTCAGGGCTGGACCCGCTCCACGGTGCCACCCTCGGGGCGGTGTCTGGAGCCGGCCCCGCCGCCTGCGCCGCCCGGGGGTCGCGGCTTCTCTTCGTACTGCGGTACGGGGCGCTCGCTTCAGCGTCAAATGGCAGTCGGTGTCGCAGTGTCACCAGAGGTAGGTGGGCAGCACCGGGGACCCTCAGCAGAGCTCGTTCACCCTCCAGGCAACAAATAAAAGCAAATAGGATGCAGATTGCTGTTGTTCGTTCATATTTTGGGGCTCTGTGTGCTGCTAGAGGAGGGGAGTGCAGGGTCTGGTCAACTTGCTGGGCCAAGAGAATCCTCTGAGCTTAATTTTCAGGTCTGTGTATGCAGAGAAGTGCTTGCAGTGTATTTATTGTGCTTCTTAAAGTCTTACCGCTGCTGTATCTTAGACCATCCTTCATGTAGCCAATAGCTGGCTTCACAATGTGCAGGTCATTTGCTTATCATGCCCTCCTTGGTTTATAAGTCATGCCCGTGCTGTTTCCCTGTCACATGGGCAAGCTGGGATCACCTTGGGCAAGGCCAGGCTGGGTTAATTGGGCAGAGCAGGAGACAGCTGCTTATCAAGCAGGTGTGAAGTGCACAGGCCAGGCATCCTGCTTTATCTCTGAGTGCCACTCCCCAAACTCCCTGCTGGAATAGAGCTGGTTGTGGGAAGATGCTTTTGTGTCACAACGCATGACATGTATCATACAGGCAGCTATAGGAGTTTAGTGAAGCTAGAGTGATGCCAATGGAGCAGATGCATCCTCTTCCAGAGCCCACCCAATCATGATAAACCTGAGTTTCAAGGGGCACTAAACTGCAGTGGGAATATATTGTGAATGCATTTAACGCATCAAAACCTCTTGAGGTTTTCCTTAAAATGTATCAGCTGAAATTCAAACCCGGCTCTTGGTTTAAACAGGAGCAGTCCTGCCGACTTCAGGGGGACCCAAGCCTGAATCCTGGATGGACAAGCACTGTCACCCTCATGGCACCCAGCATATTTCCACATCCAGCACGTACAGTGGAAAAACTTACCTGCTGCTGAGCATGGTTCTTGTCTCTTTGACTCACTGCAGGCTTCCCCAGTATCTTGTCATAAAGTACAGGCTGGAGCCTGGAGTGATGCTCAGTAGTTTTGCTGTAAGGCAGCTGGCTCACGCGTAGTGCACTCCATGATGTTCTAAATCAGTGGCCAGTTCCTTTTGTGGAGGGCAGGAGAAAGCATACTGCCTGCCCTGCTATTACTGGAAGCAACAGATTGAGTATAAAAAACAAATAAGGCCAATTGTGTATGATTCTCAAATTATTCCTCATTGGTCCCTCTGTTGAAAAATGGGGATAAGAGCTAGCAAAAGCAAGGAGAGGGAGGGAAAGGACTCACTGAAAATACAAGCTTGTTGTAGCTTGTAACTTTTATAAATAATACTGCCTTACATTATTCTTAGGAGGGTTTTGATTTCCATAGGAGAGCACCTCCTGTGCTGTAGACTTGTCTGGAGTAGCAAAAGTCCTTTAAACACGAGGGATTTTGTTTGCTATTTTATAACAGGATTTTTTGTGCCTTCCCTTTATTGAATTGGAATCAAAGGTGAAAAATAGAGGATGGGCTTGCAAGGACTTCTGCCAGTGCTGTAAGAAATAAGCGAAGTGAGCTTTTGGTTCACTTGGCTGGTGACTGGCTGCTCCACCATGCTGGAGGTGGTGTCTGAATCACTTGTTTCTCCTGCCAGAGATGGAAAGCATCTGGCATAGCCCAGGATTATTGCAAAACTGCGGGCATTGCATGTCTGCAATGAAGTTCCCTCGGTGTCCCCAGGGTAAGTCACTGCGGGTGTTGCGCACTGTACTCAGTTTGGGGCAGCAAGGGGAGGTTTGGTGTGTGCAGCCATTATACTTGTTGGTTCCGCATGCTCAGGAGCCTCGGGCAAGAAGAGTTGGTTTGCCCATCCTAAGCAAGTAAAGGATAAATAACCGTCTAGGACTTGGAAGCCTAACTGTGTTGTACATCATGTGCATGCATGCTGTGGTTATGAGCACTATGTAAATACAGGACGGTGGGGTGGGGGGACAGAGCAAAGGGTGCTCACCCCTCTTTTCCCACTCTTCCCATTTCAACTCGGTATCCATTTCAGCTCCCTGCTCCTCCCACCCTGCCTCGTTGTGTGCCATGCCTGGGTCTGCAGGAAGCAGCAGAGCTCAGCTGCTGTGGGATGGCGTCACCCATCCATAAGTCATCCTTTGCCTCTCTGCATGTCTGTGCCGACTGATTTGTGGAGCTGTGGTGGGTGTTTGCAGAGGAAGAGATTCCTCCGGAGGATAGGCCTGGAGGATGGAAAGCTTTCAGTCAGCCCTTTAAGTGGTGGTGCTTAAATAGGCTGGGACAAAATGCTGTCATGTAAGTGATGTTCACGTGAGACCTGGCAGGAGTAGTTTCTGATTTTCAGGGGATGTACAATCCTTTCACTTCTAATTTACTTGCTGTGCACCTAGGTGATGGATAAAAATTAAAAGGAAAGTTAAGGTTTAATAGCACAGGAATAATTTTCAATGGAAAAAGAGAAAAAGCCTTTGCTGTCATTGACTTGGCTTAAAATATTCCTTAATTTCACACAATACACCTTAGGGTGTATTGTGCGATCCTCCCCATGCAGTTTAGGGTGAACTTGTGGTAAACTCCATGAAATGCATCTTCTTGTTCTTGTTATAACTTAGATCCAGAGTGGTTGTTTTTGTGGCTTAGGAGAGTTAGGAATTGGAGCACAATTGTGCAGAGGTGATTTTGGTTGTTCTTCCATGGTTATCTTTGTGCTCTGAAGGATGCATCAGCTGGTCTTGTGCTGAAGTAGGTCTTCCTGATACCTGTCTTCAGCTCCCTCTCTTAGGAGCAGCAGCACAGAGGGGACTCTGCAGCTTTTGTCACTCAGCTCCACTGAGCCAGTGACTGTGAGATCTTAGCAAGCTCATGGCTATTTTCTGTTTAATTTTGTATTGTTTAGGAGCTGGTTCATCAAGCAGGCAAGAAAACACTTTTTTGAAATCAGATGAAGCACTGAGATCTGTGCAGTTGAGTTGTTCCTAAAAACCTTCCCAATCAGGCAAACAGAAACTGCTTTGATGAGGATGCGCTGATCAGTCAACATTGCTCCTGCCCCTGCCCACTTTGTGTTTCACACAAAGGCAGAGTGCAGCTGGACCATGTAGGTGGAGAACACACAAGAGCCGCAGGTTTCCTGTTAGTTCGTTGTTCCTGTAGCCGTCTATAGTACAGAAGGGCTGGGACAGACCTGCCTTCCACTGCCTCCCAGGCTTCTCTGCTACCCTTCAGCATGACACCTGACCCCATCGCAGCTCTGTCATGCCTTATCCCAAGCTTGTTTTAATTAAAATCTCCTTTGTCCTTAGCACAGTGCCATGGCTTGGTGCTGCAAGCTGAATTTCCTCAATAATCAGTGTCTTTTATCCCTTTTATCTGGTCCTTGACCAGAACCAGAGTTTGAATTTCAGGGGGAGGAAAATCAGGTATGTGTCCCTTCCTCCCCTCCTCAGTGGGAGTCATCACCGAGTCCCTGTTGTCTCCTCTACAGTCAGGATCCCATCAAATCATCCTTCTCTTCCCCTTGACCCAGGTGGCAAAGGCAACCAGATACCTTTCTCCTCCTCCTCCACTGCACTGCATCTGCCTCGCTTCTTCCCTGTGCCTTTGCCATTTCTCCATTCCTGAGAGTCCTGTCCCCTTCTCCCTCCAATTCTTTTTTCAGATGATGTCTGTTTCAGTCCAGCTCTGCCATGTTTACGCCTCCCTTGGGAGCAGTGCCCTGCAACTCATAGTCTCTGAGATTCTATTAAATGGAAGTGGTGTGGAAGGGGAACAGCACAAGCCTCCTTTGTGTCCCCGCTATCTGCTCAGACTATCTGAGCACCTGGGGATGGATCTTTTCTCTGGAGCTCTGGGTTAGCAGTCAAGGGCAGAAATTATCATGATAAGCCCCTCCTTGTCGTACTTGGTGTCTCCCCCTGTTTATTTTTAAGATGCCTGGAGACCATTAATCAGCAGTAAGTGCATGATGACTTGGGTTGCAATGTTCCAGTAATCCGTAATTAGAATTAAGTGCTTAAGGCTGCGTGATCTGCCTTTAAAAATGAGCTGGAGGGATCTTTTGCCAGCCATCACATTAGAAGAAGGCTTCTGGTCCATGTAAGGAGACAAAATCAGGGGATCGAAGAGGAATGGTTTTGTAAATTGATGGCTGGGAGTCAGTTGTTGAGGTTGTTTTACCCCTACAACTGTAAACCATTTACTAGTACCAATTTTTCCTTTAAGCAATTAAATGCCTTTATGTGAGATACCTTTACTCAAATTAAAATGAGGAAGAATTCTGCTTCCCTGTTCCCTTTTGTTGCTATTTGATCTTTTTCTGGAGTTGGAGTATTATCAGGATTAAGGTGAGAAGTCATAATAAAATAAATGACCTGATGACTAATGCATGCCTTGGTCCAAAAGAGCCAAAATTAGAATCCTGTCCAGCCAGGCAGGGACAGGAGGTGAGATGGGGCTGCCTCTGAAGGCACTGGATTCAGTTTTAAAAGCCAAATGGTGTTCTGCACCATAGGCATGGGTCTCATTCTGCAAGGGCAGAGGGTCTCAGCCATCCTGCAGATACAGGCATGTCTTGGGTGCTGCAGCCCTGATTTATGTACAGCCCGTTCAGCATCTGCAGGAGCAGGGGAGGTACAGGGGCACCCCGACGGCTGTGAGGGGACAGCAGTGGCATTGAGGGCAGAGAGCACATTGAAAATAGGGTGTGCACAGCCTGGTAAATGGTGGGGCTCTAGGGTGCATGTGCAGTTGCAGACCCAGGTCCAGCTGGGCTTAATGGCTTCCACTGTCTATTGAGGCTCCCAGCCCACTCTTCATTTCCTGTGCAGGGACCTGGTCAGGGGTAGGAACATAATTCAAGGGAGGTAATATGGAGGTAGATCACACAAATGTGGTTTTGTGCCTTGTAAAATCTGTATTTAGGGGGTTGCAGAAAAGCACCAGGGCAGAGTAAATGACACCAGGACTGTCCCATAGAATAATTGACATGTCGAAAATGCAAGAGTAAATCTAATAATACCTACAGCAGCAGTTGCTTCATAGAGTATTCATTTAATTGAAGAAAGACACCCCAAAGACAAATTACATCCCTCTCCCACCAAAGCTTTCTCTGTATTAAAAGGGATGTTAATGGTGAGCCCCATGGGAAAGATGAGAGTTAACAGCATCAATATTCTATCTCAGGTTACACATAAAAAAATCTTTGCATTCAGCTGCCATTTGTATTGCTGCATCAAAGGTGCCTGGGTGGGGGCTAAAACTGTGTTGGAAACTGTACAAACAGAGAATGAAAATGCTTCTTGTCTGCTGCCAGATACTTACCAAGTAATAAAGATGAATATCAGTAATCCTGAGCAACAAATAAGCAAGCCCGTCAAAGTAGGTGCATATATCAAATCTCAAGGTGTCTATAAGAAATCTCAGGCAAATGGGAAGAAATAAATCTCAAACATACTAGAATCTCTTAATGCTTATCTTACATGATGTTGTATATTAATCCCATGAAAGTAGCCTCGACACACTGTGTTCTGTGCACTTTGAAAACCGTGATAAAGTAGGACGCTTTTAATAACCTAAAGTCTTCTGAATTTTGAACCTATAGTATCAGTGGAACCTGTGTGTGGCTGCAGCTGAGGTGGGTGTTCCTTGGGGTTTATGTACCTATTGGTTTGCCACCAAGATGGAAATTTGAATGACAACACAATCTTTGAGCTCCATTCTGGGGTGCATAAGCAGAAGTGCTGAGTATGAACCCCAGAGAGTATTTCATCCTGCCTGAGGTGTCCACTTCACCACTAGTTGAAAGTAGGCTATGTATAACAGCCTCATGAGTCCACAGAGATAGATACATACATGAGTTTAAGACCTCACATCTCTCTGTGGTGTAACTGTGCTAGCAGTACAACGGGGAGCATGGGGACATGGCCATGCTGGAAATGGCAAGCAGGGTCCATAGCCCAGAGCTGAAGTCTGCAGCCTGAACTGCTTCCAGGGTTTATTAAGGTGGCAGTGTCTTGCATGCTGCCTACCAGATAATGGGCTCTGGGCAGAGCTGTTTAAGATGGGATAGTCAGAGGGAGGAATAAAAAGCCGTCAGCCCTTTATTTCAAGTGAAGGAATGAAAGAAAGAAAATATCAGAATAAACATGTATAAAACGGCCACTTTAAGAACTCCTTACCCCTGCTCAGTCTATGCTAATGTCAGAAAGCAAAAGATTAGGAATATTATTAAATGTATTTTAATGTATTAAATATATAACAATTATTAAATATATAATTTCTTACATATAATTTCTAAATAAAATATTTGAAACATATATTTTACCCATATATATATGGGCAGCCTAAATGCTGAATATCAGTAGGAGAGTTTTGCTGCTGGAGTCAATGCTGGGAACGTAAGAGGAGCTACCCAAACAGGTGTGTAAGGTATCAGTGCTCAGCATTCCCACCCAGGTGTGAGCAGTACACTGCAGTGATCCCAGGCTCAGAAGGGAAGTCCACCCAAACAAACCTTGACCAAACCCCTCCTGGGCAAGGGAGCCCTGCGCAGAACCGGGGTTAGGGGTGGACAGGGAGATAGTGGAGTCACCACTTCCCGTCTGGTGTTGGTACAGAAACATCTCCCCACAAAGCACATTGTTTCAAACTGCTGCCAAGAAGCCCAAACAAAGCCAGCAGTAATACACTGAAAGTAATTCATTTGCTCAATGTAAGGCGCAGCAAAGCTGCACACTGGAGACAAGTGCACTGAGCTCCAGCAGTTACCTTACTCCCAAGGAGTGAGCCCATACTGTGTGATCCCTTCATCACAAAGTAAATCTCTGCCTCTACAACTGCTAAACATCCACAGAGTCCATTTTCACTTGTAGTTTCTTGATGTGGTATTGCTGACACCCTCCGTAGGACATGCCACAAACCAAGAGCAACCACCTGCAGACACAGTGTGTGCATTCCACTGCCAGAGGTCTCTACAGTAGAGTAACTTGCTGCACTCCTCCAACAAGCAGCAATAACCAAGCACAGACATTTCACTGCACAGACTTCTTTAAACCCTTTGACTCAGTGGCACAGCAAACATGCCCAAGCACTTTCGTCACTTCGGGTAGCGAGGCTGCCTCGCAGCTTATGGCTGTTCACGTAGCATGCTGGCATTCACCATTAGCATCCCTGTCCTTTTCAAATTCAACAGTTTTTTGACAACAATCTAAACCTTTACTGGATAATGAAAGATATTATCCAAAAACTAAGGGGCAGATTTTAGACCTTAAGTAACCAAAAATTGTATTTTAAGGGCATAACAAACAGTAAGAGCAGGTGGGCAACCAACGTACTGAGCACTAATATACC
This sequence comes from Agapornis roseicollis, assembly GCA_002631895.1. Taxonomy (NCBI): domain Eukaryota; kingdom Metazoa; phylum Chordata; class Aves; order Psittaciformes; family Psittacidae; genus Agapornis; species Agapornis roseicollis. The sequence goes on along the minus strand of NDXB01007914.1, from coordinate 27,749 downwards.
AAATGCAAATAACACTGTCATTTGTGTGAAAAAGTAGGTTGCAGCTGAGCTCTCCTCAGGGAATTTCTTGGATCAGATGCCCAAATCTGGAAGCCCCAGGAAGCCAGGCTCTGCAGAAAAGGAGACCAGTCCATCCTCCCCATTGCAGAGTGGTAACAGCATCATTTGCGGTTGCTGCTGTTGCCCCAGAGCTGAAGCAGTCCCTCTGCAGCACAGGCTCCAACCCCTGTCGTGTGTGCCAGTGGGAGCTGGTGGCTCATTGCTCCACTAGGTTGTTCAGAGGAGCTGCTCTGGGGTAGGTTGTACCTGAGTGCTGTGTTAACTGCAGGTGGACCTGCTGTGGAGAGAAGAGAGGGGCGTGTGTCTCATGTAATCCACACCAGCTGTGGGGAGGTCAGTGCAAGCCTTTTTACATCCTTCAGTTGTAAGGTGATGCTACACACTTAGATGGAAAGCCTCACTATTTCTGCAGTCTTAAATGTTTCAGGAGGTTTAAATCCATCTGACCCTGAGTAAAAAGTCCAACAGGGGTATTTCAGACTCTGAAAATCCAGGCAACAAGACTGAAATATCAAAACTGGCATTGGAGCGGTCACTGGTAACCCGGCTGCAGGCTGGTGTCCCTAAGGATGAAAGGTAATGTGCAAGAAAGATGAGCTGAATTTTCTCTCTTTCAGATAAAGTCATGTACCTGTAGAGGAGATGTTTTTTATGGCCAGCTGGGCATGGCTTCAGCTTCCCTCTGGCTGAGGCTTTTCAGGCTCAAGTATAGCTGTTAAATTCATTCAGGACCTTATGGGCAGTTTCATGTAAGTTCAGAGCAGTGTGGTGAATTGAAGCAGAACTAGAGCAAACTTCGGACTGGAAAGTGCAGAGAAAGCAAGACTTCCCTCTAGTGTCTGGGAAGGCAGTGAACGGAGCAAAACCGGGAAACCCAGGAGCATTTGTAAGATAAAACAGGCACAAAAGACAGTGAAATAAAAGGGCTAAAAAGAGTGTGTAAATGGGATATAAATATAACCTATCTGTTGTTTTGAATGCTGAAATGCGGTTCCTGGTAGGCAGATTTCAGTGATTTGCTTTGCTAATTAATGTTAGTTAATCCTCTTCATAATGAGGAGGATGCAGGAAGTGGGAACACGCTGACAGAAAGGATCCTCTATTGAAGAGACTTTGGAGAGGAGGGCAGCAAGGAAGCATGGCCTGGGCAAGGAGTAGGGGAGATGGGCTGTGCCAAGGCCCTGCAGAGGGTACGTGGTTTGAGCCCTGTAATGAGAACCACTTCTTTTTCATTCTTCAGTTCTACCAGTGAGCCCTCAGCACAGGGAAGGAGCCCTAAGCTGGTGTGCCACCTCAGTCAGGGTGGGAAGATAAGGGTTAGAAACCAGTAGAGCCTACAGCACAGTAGCAAGCCTCGGAGCGGTAGGTTGCAAGGTGGTTTTGGAAAAGGGCATTTCCATTTCTTCTATGACAGACAGGTCAGGAAGCCTGCGCTGGTGGCTGGAGGGGTGTGCGTGTCCACAGGGTGCTGTATTCCACTGCTCTGGGCTTATTTCCCCGTGGAGATAAAGGTGAGAAGCTGAACAGCTATTGGTTAAATCCCTGTGCTCTGCTCAGGAGGAAGGCTTGGCAGAGCCTTGTGCTACTGAAAGCTGCTTTGCTGCTGAAGGCGAGGGCTGCACTGGTCTCCTGCATGCTTTACCAGAGCCATGCCTTTAAGTCCCTTTAAGTACTCCCAGACACAGTGTGTCTGTGTACCTAGGCAATGCCATTCACACTCAGTGGAGCTGAGCCCCTGTGCGTGGCTGCATAACTACAGTCACTGAATCCCTCTTGGCTTTTCTTTTTTTAAAGAAAGGAAAAGAAAAATCCCGGTGACATTTACAATAGACATTATGTGTTCTCTGACATTTGGGCTCATAAACCAAGGTCGACCCAATTCCTGTTCTTAACTTACCCCACTGTATCAGACAAGATATGAACTGACTGGCCAACCCTTTAAGTAGTCATGCGTCTGCCCCTGGCTTCCAGCACATGAGTTACGAAGACTGGTGGTTATTTCAGTGATGATGAAGAGAGCCTCAAGAAAACAAATGAGTCTTCCTTGAAATGTGTGTGGCTGAGCAGGGAACTGACTGTGGGTCTTCTGTAGCCCAGTCTGGTGCCATGATGACATATTTTTTTTGTCCCCACAGGTATCCAGGAGGGCTGCATGCACCAAATCAGCAGCATGAGCTCTGCATCAGCAACCTGGGAGGAGAGGTACATGATGTGATTGGACAAGGGGTAATGGGTTTAAAGTTAAATAGGGAAGATTTAGGTCAGATATAAGGAAGAAGTCCTTTACTGTGAGGGTGGTGAGGCGCTGGAATGGGTGCCCAGGGAGGTTGTGAGTGCTCCATCCCTGGCAGTGTTCAAAGCCAGGTTGGATGAAGCCTTGGGTGACATGGTTTAGTGTGAGGTGTCCCTGCTTATGGCAGGGGGGTTGGAACTAGATGATCCTAAGGTCCTTTCCAACCCTAACTATTCTATGATTCATTCTATGATTCAGTTCTCTGTCAGCAATGACTGCTGTTTGCTATTCATCTGCACCCTCAGCTTCAGGGTAGTGACCATGCCCATGCTGCCTGTGCGGTGTGTGCAGGTGGGGATGTTGTGTAGCTCAGGACTTGCCAGTACCTGCCAGTAAGGCTGGGCATTGATGGAGGGGGCTGCTCAGAGCTGTGCTCCAGGGGCTGAGTGACAATGGTTGCTGTCACTGACATCAGACAGGGCTGGCTTTAAAAGGACAAGAATCAGGCCAAGGCTTTCATAAGTCCTTTGAAGTCAGGTCAGGAAGCAGCATTAACAATGGTTTTATGTGCTTACATTAGCCCAGTGGGGAATGGATGAACAGAAACAATGTAACACTGCTCTGGGCTCAGGGTTGGCTGAGTAACTATGGGAATAAATGGACAACCTTAGAGCTGAGAGATTCAAGTTTAAGACAAGGTCTGAGGCAGAGTGTGAAAAGCAGAGGTTTTGCCTGATCTCCCTCCCCTCACTCCTCTTTTCTTTGAGAGGGGACTCCAAATGGCAGCATGTGCTTCAATACAATATCATTTCTAAAGGAGGACCGAGATAAAGATATATTTAAGCTGGCATAAGATACTCTTGTCCTGCCGACCTTCATTAAGACAAATAGCTCTGTTTGGAGAAGAAGGATTATGTAGCTCTCCTTTAACTCAGTATGTACCAAGCTCACTCAGCCAGTAGTGCAGCTGGCCTTTCTCTCAGCCCCAGACAGGATGCAAACCACATTCCTTGTAGTCCAGAACTTGGTCCAGCATCAATTTCTCACACCAGCATTTTGACACCCATCAGAAGCACAGAGAGAGCAGGAGCACTGTGAAATGGTACATCAGTATTAACCTGCTGAGTGCAAGGGAGGTAAGGACCAGTCAGGTAACAAAGCTTTTGTAATGGCTCATACAGATTTGTTTGCTGATAATGGCTCAAGGAAAACAAAAATCATAGGCAGCTGCCTTGAGACAGATAGGGGAGTGCTAGGAGTTAGAGTGCAGTGATGAGCAGGAGGCTGAGGAAAGTCCCATGTGTCCATTCATGCTCCCACCACCAGCATGTCACAGTCCAGACGCTTTTGTTCACCTACTTGGATTTAAGCAGTAAGGCCAGGCAGGGTCCCAAGCCACATCCTGGATACCTACTTCCATGTTAGTAAGCACCTTTTTCTCTTGGATAGGATGCAGGCAAGGAACAGTGTAGATCACGAGTGTCTTTACTCACCTTCCTGTTACTATATAGAGCCCTAACATGGACCATTTTTGAAGACATTAACTGCCCTTCTTACAGACAGAAACTAGTTTAATTGCTGTATGCATGCTTTCCTTGAATGTAAAATCTCCCAAGCTCATGTAGAAAACAACAGAGAAATACACTACTTGACTAATTTCACCAAATACCAGGCCAAGAAATGCTGGTGTTTTCAGAAATGAGTTATCATTCACATGTGAATGGATTCCATCCATTTCAGTTTTAAGGGCAGACATAAGCTGTAAGAAAGCATGAAAAATATATTAGGCCAAGTATCTCCCAGACTGAAGCTGTGCAGGCCAGAGTGGCTGGTGTTCACGCTGCTCCTTCTCACAGCCTTGTTGCTAGAGGAACATGGAGGAAGCTGTTGTCAGGCTTCTTGAGACTGGGTGCAGGGAATAGTTCCTCTGACACCAGGTCATGTTGTTGGTACTAGCAGGGTTGTTAAACAGCCTCTCCTGGCAGGGCTGTGAAAAGTTGACATTTTGGCTACAGTCCCAAGGAAACCATGGCAAAGAGCATAGAAAAGGACAGGATAGAACAATTCATAGTTTATGTTGTACATGATAACCAAAAGCTGAGCGATGCTGGGGATGGACAACAGCATCACCTGCTCGGTATGGCACACACCACTCACCCTGATATGCTTATTTTTTGAATCACACTTGCTGTAGCTGAGAGCAGCTTCTAGGGGTAATTTAAAAACAGCAAGGAGGGGTGAGCCCTCTGGAAAGGAGGGCATCACATGCCAGTCTCTTTTAAACTTTATCTCATTTTCCAAAAGAGAATGCATTTACAGGATTACCTGTATTTATGCTGATAGGAGCTCAGCTTACAACAGAAGTATCTTCTTTTGTTTGTGACAGTTATAGTCCACTTTTCTCTCGTATCTCGAGTGACACACAGCATAGAGACCCTCAGCCTTTCCAGGTTTCAAAGCTAAGAGTTTAAATTGGTTCTTCTTGTGGTTTATTTTGGTTGTTTTGAATTCACTGTTTGCAACAGGCATGGGTGACGCTCCAAGCTGAAACATCGCTTTGCTGGTAAGGAATCATTTTAGCGACCTGTTCCTTTAAATCCTTCTGAAGATCTGCAGGTTAGTTTCAGTTATTACAGTTATGCCTATGGCAGGTGGGTTGGAACTGGACGCTCTTAAGGTCCTTTCCAACCCTAACTATTCTATGATTCTATGTTTTGTGTGATGCAAGATGTTGATGTAGTCACCACAGCGTATATCATTTGGCGTAAAGAGGGCAGTGACGCACAGTACAACTGTATGAGACATGGTATCTGCTCCCTTCATGTCTCCAGCTCTTGAAGCAGAGAGCAGCTTCTTTATTGGGAAGTTCTGGATACACCAAGGATGGACAGATGCTTCAGAGCACACCCAAATCCCAGCCACATCTTCCTGAGCCAAGACACAGAGGGACTGCCTGCAGGTGTCAGCCCTGCACTACAGAAAGCACATGAACCAAGTCAAGAGCAGGTGGGAGTTTGGCTCTGTTTTTTGAATCAAAGCAACCTCACATCACACCTATTTTACTGAGAAAGTAAAGATAGGAAAATCTCATTTACTCCTGTTCTCACAGATTAGAAGAGGGAGAACTAAAGATGCATCCCAGTCATGTTCTTGTCCCACAGCTGTTTTTCTTTCTCAGAAAGAAAACTTGCTACAAGTAAGTTTTAAACTACCAAATCTGCATACTCCAACAGTAAAAGTAGTTTCAACCTTCTGCTTCCCTACATGCTCATCACTTATTTTTCTTGTGGCTGCCATTAGACTCCTAGATGGTAACACCCTATGGAGTAAAACATGACCTAGTGCTTCCACAGCAAACCGGGAGGAGCTGTCAGACCTCCACTCAGAATAAGAGACTGCAAAACTAGTATTTTCTATTTTGAGTGTTGCACTACCATGATGCTAATTATAAGGAATAATTTAATATGGAAGAGTTTGTTACAGCAACCTACTGAAAGGGAAGTGCAGAAGGCTGTTGATTGCCTGAGATTTTGACACTGCTGTTGTCCTGAAGGGGTGTGAGGCAATTGATACTTGACTGCAGAACTGAAAAGCAATGAGGGGAGGGGTAGTGGATCACAGTTTAGAAGCAGCAGGCGCTGCTGTAAACTGCAGCTCTGTGTAAGCAGGTCAGCTAATCAGGGCAAAGCATTTTTATCTACTGACTGAACTACAACATAGGGACAGTGCTGAGATAATTAATGGCAAGCCTCCCACGTTAAGTTTTGTTAAATAGATTTAATAGTAAGTGGCCACCAAACAGAAATCAGCCTGTTTTATTAGTACCAAGATAAGAAGAAGATGGCATTCACATTACTATTAGATACATTGCTTTGCAGCATAATGAAGACTATAGGAAGTTACCAAGTTCAAGACAAACTTCTTGCTTCTATACAAGCCAAAAGATATACAAGCCAAAAGATATGAGCTAGATGAAATGTGTACTTGAAAGTATTTGTTTATTGGGGTGGTTCAAAGTGAGCTTGAATCCTGTAAAACTTAAGGCAAATTGTGCACTTAAAATTGCACAGAGCACTCTAGGTGAACACTCAGAATGCAGTTCTTTATGTAACTCTGAATTACACTTTGTCCTTCTAGAGCAGAGGCACAGCACAGGTGCACCTCAGGCTCTCAATGGATACACGTCACGCAGGCACAGCACTGGACTCTGCTCATGAACTGCAAGGGGCAGGTGTTGGTACTCCTAGAAAAGTGAGGATGGTTTTGGAAAACCAACCTAACCAACCCCCGAAGCCCTAAGCCATTAACCTCTGAAGTTCTAAAAGCTTTTAAAGCCACTTTGTTATAAAAATAATGATTCAGGATACATTTTGTGGTAAGAATATTTTATATTTATATTTTTTTTACACTTTTAACACTTACAAAAACATTCAAACACAAAAAATTAAATAACTTTGGAAGCAGAACAAGTCCTTCTGCCTACACACATACAATAATTCCAAACTGTTGGCACAAAAAGTAATCCACATTCATAAAACCCTTACTACTATATCAAACATAAGTTAAGTAAATCATAGGCACTAGTTTATCAAATCTGTATTTCCACACGTCTGCAGTAAATCTCTAAACACAGAGCCCCGTGATTTCCTGATACAAATAAACTGGTAATGCACAAAGGCTTTCTAGTAAATAAGCAGTCTGTCTTTTCAGGAAGTCATTTGCTGTATTTCAGGGGAGAACAGCAGAGAAAAGAATCCTTAGCAAACTTAAGCTGAACTTACCCAAGTGATGAATTACTTAACTTAAGGAAACATACACAAGTTTGATGCAGCCATAGTAAACCCCCCAATATCATCGTCTAAACTAACCTTCCAAGTTTAAGTCAATGAAGTGTTTGATAAAATCCTCCCATTAAAATTCACCTTTTTTCAATGAAGACTGCAGCATTGCTTTCTAAAATGCTGAAATGTTAAAATTCAGGCTCTAGTGAGAACGTGTACATTTGATCTAGTCCTCTCCTCTGCTTAACGTGAGATACTGACACCTATCACCTCTGCCAGTGGATGCCACAAGGCTAGATCAGTGGTATGCACTGATCTATTGGTGCAAGGTAGTTTCTGTATCCCTGCTGGAAGCTTACTGAATTACAGTATGTTTGATACCCTGACTTCAAAGTCTCAACACAGATCTTGGTCTGAAGTGCGATGTCATTCACAACCCAAAGTCTGCTTGGGTAATCAGAGCTGCAAATTAGTCTCCACTCCCTCCTTTTTGGCTTCTTCCAAATCAAGTAGAATTTCATGGCTTTTCATCCAGGAATATGTTAATGCTGGCCTAAAATTAGAGTGCTAGAACTTCAGGGTTAGTTTTTGTCTGAGTGGCTGGAGTCCAGCAGTTCCAAACTCAGATACTAATGGGGTTGAAGGCTACCTACCGTCCAATCCAACTTGTAGTGTTCATCAGTCATTGCACAAAGGATATACCATTCACATTCTCTTACTTCATGGACTGTACATCCAAAATACTGAAAAAGCTTCAAACAAAATCCCTTGCATTTCACTAGTCCCACCCAATACAACTTTAGTTACAAATGTTTGCAGGATGTCTTCCAAAGCAGAAAACAATGGTTCAAATGCTAAATACATGAATGAGTTGTCCAGAGCAAAATGTGTTAGAATAAGTCAGAGCCACCAGAGGAATTTAATAGCTTGTAAACAGACATAGCAGGTTTCATACTCTTTTACCAGTAATGTAAGATACATGTAAGGCAAAGTACATATTTAAACACACTTACATGGGCAATATCTTCTGTAAAAATATTTACAATTTAAAGTAAACCAATTTAAGAAATGGACAAAAGTAAAAAAATAGGATACAGAAAACTCCCTCATACCACAGAACATCACCTAAATGAATATCATTTGGCATCAAAAGTCAACTCATTAACCTTAAAATTTGTATGTTACAAGTGCATAGTTGTGTTTCCTTCTCCTTAACTATCAGCATTTACAGTTGCTTCAGGCTGCAAGCATAGTGGTATGGTATTGGAACAAATTAACATTGTGACTTGCTCTTTCCTTTGTATGGAAACCTGCTATAAAAAGTTTTCCCCAAATAGTGAGCCATGAGTTAAAAATGTGGCTACAATAGCAAAGGCCATCTTTCCTGAGCCAGGAACTTTAAGGTTAGAAAGATTGTACAACTGATGCTAAGCCCTTTTGGCAATCGAATGTGTAAGAGCATTTAAAGCTGATATATCAACATAGGAAAGATGCAATCTATACTATTGCATTTGTGTGTGTCTGCTACATTCAAACGGTTAACGTTAATAAAAGCCATGGCTACTACTTACTGTTCTGCTTAATCCTCCAGACTAACTCCCAATTCTTTCTAGAGGATGTACGTACCACTTTCCCCAAAGAGAATCTCATACAATTGTTAAAAGCAACATTTCACTAGCACTGTAGCAGTCCGCAATCAGAATACTAGCTCTGATTAACATATTCTTGTTTCAACAGCTCGTATTCATGAATCTTTCTGCTGAATTCAAACAGGCTGAAAATTAAGTTTTAGACAATATAAGTTGACTGTTATTGTTGCTGTTTTTCAAGATGGGCATTTCTTTGGCATTCATTAGGTTTTTGCCCAGACATTGGCCACTGTCATAAATGCTCATATTGATACATTTTTAGCAAGCAAGAAAAAGAAAAACCCTAGAACTGACAGCAATGTAATGTAGACGTGATTGTATGACCACCAAACATCTGATGTTAGATGTCATTAAAGTGCTGCTTTATAATCTCTGCCAGATTGTGCTAGTTAGAGACAGAGAGGTCTGGAATTTTTACAAATCCCAAAAGTCACATCTGAACAGTTTGTATAATCAAGCTGTCTTTTAGCCTGGTGAGGAAGCATCCATGAGCACTGGAACTTTGCATTAAGCTTTGCAGTTCAGTAGCAGCCATCTTTCCAACTCTCGTCTTTCACGTTGCCGTAAGTTTTTGGAGCGGGCAACGACCTAAAATAAAATGATATATTTTTCAGTTTCATACATAACTGCCAAAGTCACAATACATAAGAATTTAAACATTTTCTAAGTAATTGAAATATTCACACTTCGTTCATTTGCTTTTCTACAATACAGATTAAGATAAACCCCAAACTACTTTCAGGTTCTGTGTGTTGTATCTTGGCAACTGCCATGTCAGCTAAACATCTGCATATATAGTCAGAAAACATTTTGCTATTACAAGTTTGTATTCTCACAGAGCAACCTCCCACCACATAAAAAACAGGCTTTTTCTCTCTCCCCCCCATCCCCTGCCATGATGTATAAACAGGGAAATCCTTGTTTAGTTTTACATTTTGCTTATATCAAAACCTTGGCATGCATAGATAATTCATTATTGCACTGTGTACAGATATTGCATTATACATTCATAGAAACATTCAGGTTGGAAAAGATCACCTTCAAGATCACAAAGTTCAACCGTTAACCCAGCACTGCCAAAGTCCATCACTAAACCATGTCCCTGAGTGCCCCACCTACCTGTCCTTTGAATACTTCTAGTGATGGTGACTCAACCACTCCCCTGGGCAGCCTGTTCCAATGCTTGACCCTCCCCTTTTGGTGAAGAAATTTGTCTCAATATCCACTCTAAACCTCCCCTGGTGCAGCTTGAGGCCATTTCCTCTTGTCCTACGTATGTAAACTTTGAAGAAAAAACCACCAAAAACCAGCTGTGTAAGGGAAGCACTTGTCTATAGACAAGTTGTGATTTGGCCAACCACACTTCACTACTATTAAGAATTTCCTGTCAAAAACAACTGCTTTTTGTTGCACAAAGTTTCACGCTGCTGACAGTGCAGATGTAGGCTGCAAAACAGTCATTACTGTGACAGTCACTTGTCATTCCCCTGCCCAGCACTCACTGCAGAACAGAACACTTCCACTTTGCTACTGACAGCTGTTCTATCTTTTTTACAATTCTGGAGACAAACTGTTAATCCTTTCTGTTTATGGAGATTCTTAGTATTTCTCAGGGGTGACTGCTTCTTTCTGTCAGCTGGCTTCCACTTGACACCTTCAGTGAAATTCCACATTAGGATGGCCTTAAGAGCACATACTCTGATGCATGGCTGCTTCTGATTCTTGTGAAGACATATCCTGGGAAAAGGGACATATCCATGTAGCCTTTTCAGATAATACTTGGTCTGTTTTGTGGTTGTTCTCCAAAGCACTCCGACATTAAGCAACTTTAAAGCTGGGTGCTAGCACAGAGGTTATGTTTAAGCTGAAAATTCTGCTTTGCGCTGTGGGTTAATTGCACTGATTTTTAAGTTTAGCAAATGCTAAGAATGCCACCTCTGTCTTCATGTGTCTTCCTTCCTAATGTTTCTACCTATCTAAGAACTCACTATGATCCACTTCCTGACTTATGGATTACAAGAGGAAATAGTTCTGACTTCAGAATGTGTCACTCAGTGGTACAAATGAATTTTCACTTGCCTAGATTTTGTAACGTTTTACCACATGCAAATTCTTACTGCCTTCTCAGACCATGTTAAACCACTTTATTTACTTAGTTCAGTGTCTTTTACTATTCATTTTACTTTCACACTCTAATTCATGAACTTCTGCCTCTCAGTTTTGAGAACTAATTTTTCAAAACCAGTTTTTAGCTCAGGCAAATACTTCATGTGGAGGTCTCCATTTCCATTGTGAAGACCATCAGATCAAAGTAAGAACTGCAGGAAGGAGTAGCACAAATGCACAATGTACAAAATTCATTATGAAAATGGCAAGCCAAGACTGCCTGTCACATACTCACCTGCGAATAGGCTGTGCAAGTTTGCTGCGAGGCACTGGGATGCCCCCTGCAGAAGGGGCACTGGGTCTGGGCAAGCCACTCCTCATCCCTGCTGTCCCTGCTGGTCTGGTAAGAGTAGTACTGTTAATACTGCTGGCAGGGCTTGGCAAGCCTGAACTCTGGGCTGCAAGAGGCCCTGGTGAAGAACTACTGTGTGTCAGCTGCGTGGCTTCTGGAGAAGCAACTGAACCAGGTCCATGGTTACTAAATGCTTTCACTGGTTGTCGAAGAGCTAGGGGAGATGGTGCTGCAGGTGAGCGGAATTTACTCGAAGGTGGTACTGGAAAATAAAATACAGATGTTACTTTTAAGCTTAAGTTACATTGTAACTGAAATTAAAACCAGGAAATTACTTTATGTGAATATTCAAACAATATGGAATGTATAATGGAATACAGCCAATCAAGCAGCAATGAGAAACAGGAATTCAGATGTCCTCTTTGTCATGGTTTTTGTATCATAACTCTTATGCCTCACTTGCTTACTACAGATATTTATCTGGATTTATAAGTAATACTAGTAAGCCTCTAACGTTCCATCAGTCAAGTCAAAACAGAGGAGAAAGTATTTGTTAACTACTTCTGAAGCATGGGAACCTAATTCCAATTCCTGAAAGAACATGTTGAAGAATACAGTATTCTAGTGTGATACAGTCTTTAAATAGATTCAAACTGTATATTAGTCTTCAATGACAAAATTCTGAGTGCAGAGCACCTTATTTTTTCTTTTATGCTGTTCTTTTAACATAATCCATTGAATTGGTATTCACCTAAAGACATGGTCATGGTCCAGATTTATTGGCTGATGGAAAAAAAAAAAGATAGGGTCAGCTAAATCCCAACATCAGAAAGATTAAGATGCTGCTATGAAACTTAATTTATAGCCTTCCTCTTCTTACAGACATTATCCAAATTATCCATATAACTAACATCTGTATGCAAGTACTTTCTATCTGAGTTAGCATTTAAGGTCTTTATCAAGTCCTTTCTGGGAAAGATTAGTAAGCCGAAATATTCACGAGTTCTTTGATAATGCCAACCTTAAGCAAAACTCTTCACAAGTATGAAAACTCGGTTCAAATTATGCATAAAGTATCACTAAACTAATCCCTCATCTTAATACAAATGGAATTTCATCAGCTTTTCCAACTGACTAGCATCAGCCAGTAACAGTCAACATAGGACAATCACAAAAGTAAAACAAAATCATATTGACATTTAGTGAACTTGCATGGATTATTGTTTCCTCCACTAAATAAACTTTTCTTTATACAGAGACCAAAGTTGTGTCCTCTTTGACAGATGCTGTACATAAAGATGGTCCTTCAAGTAGCTTTTACTATCATTTTAGAAGGTAGATCTACTAAGAACATGAGGAGTGAGAGAAGAGATGAGCAATGACAGGAATGTGGCATCCTCAGTGGGGTAGAGAGGAAGTGGTAGTTTTCAGGTTGTATTTTGAAGTAATTTCTTATTAATCTTCCTAGACATCCCCTATATGTGCGTCATTACAGATGTGAATTGGATTTGATTCCTTTCTTGATTATCCAAGAGAGCCTTTCCACTCACAGCAATATCAAAGAGCATGAAGCTGTTCATGGGAAAAGCTGACAAAAAAGGTGGCAGACATGTCAACAATACATGGCAGTCAGTAAGCAGTGAGGAGAATAAATAAAAACCTTGGTGTCAAGCCAGAAGATGGATTAAGGAAAGCATTAACAACAGAATGACTGGACAAGAGGAGCAGCAAAGACCTCCTAGGACTAACATTACGTACTAGAAGTTTTTTAAATGTGATATTGTCTGTAACATTGGTGAAATTGAATCTGCACAGTTTCCAAGTGATTTTATAGTGTAAACATAGGGAGCTGTTATCACTAAACTTCTCATTAGAATACTTGCCTGGAACATAAACACAGCATCATGTTAGCAACTGACTAACAGAGCAGTTCCAGTGTATAAAAAGTGAATACAGCTTTAGGCCTCTTACAGGCACAACAAGGAAAAGAGTTTTAGGTACAGAAAATAAGCAATGAAAGTTGTAACTGAAGAAAGCATGTCACACTCCCAGTGAAAGTAAGCAGTCAGTAAATCAGTCCTCTCCATTCTCTCCAGTCTTCTGTTGACCATATTTTACCATACTTCCAACTTGTGCTGTCAATTCACAAAATGCTTCCTGTCAGCATAGCACTGCAGACATTGCCAAGAGCTGTATTCATTCTTGTACATAAAGGAATGAACTGTCTTTCAATGCACTGTGATCGCCAAAGCAGTCCACATGATGCAATCCCTGGCAAACTGCCTAATAATTAAGCTGTACATAGAAAGGATTTTGTCTTAGAGCAGTTTTGGATATTTAATAAAACTGTTTGGTCTATTTGTAAGACAGGATCACAAAAAGTGAGGTACTGCCTTAGTTATCAAAAGCTATTTGATAACTATACCCATGTGCAGTATGGAGCTGATCCATGTTTAATAAAAAAACAACAAACATGCAAGGGTGCTTAACAACTTTACATGACTCCCATCTCCTTAGAAACTAAACAACCAGAACCAATTACAATTAAGACATCTCACAACAGTAAAAATTAAATGGCATTGTGTAGTCATGATGTTTAGATCTCCCACCCTTCCTGGATTCTGCACTGAAATGTGTGCAGGGAGCAAGAGGTCCCTGTCTGGCAAAGTAGGATGCTCTGAAGCTACAGTCTTATTTACCCTGCACTCCAAGGCCAGCTGGTGCATACCAATTTGAAACCAAAATCCATTCTAATGCAGTTGTTAAACCATAAACAGTGTGATGAGATGATTCAGACCAATACAAAAGAACAGATGAGATAAAATGATGGGAATCAATAAACTGTTCTGTCATCACAGTACAGGAAAGACATGGACCTGCTGGAACAGGGCCACAGAAATTATCAGATGGATGGAATATCTCTCCTGTGAAGGCAAGCTGAGAGGGTGCGGCTGTTCAGTCTCAAGAAGAGAAGGCTCGAGTGAGAGCTTACTGATGTCTTTCAGCACCTGAAGTGGCTTGGAAGAAAGACAGGGACAGACTTTTTGGTAGGACATATAGTGTTAGGACAAGGAGCAGTGGTTTTAAACTAAAAGAGGGTAGATTCAGACTAAATACAAGGAAGAAATTCTTTACAATGAGGGTGGTGAAACACTGGAACAGGCTGACCTGAGAGGTGGTGGATGCCCCTTCCTTGGAAACATTCAAGGTTAGGTCAAATGAGGCTCTGAGCAACCTCATCCAGCTGGAGATATCCTTGCCCATTGCAGGGGTGCTGGATTAGTTGACCCAAATCATTCCATGATTTTGTGATCTGACTGATACTGGATTGCTGTATAAGCCTTAACAAATCTGTTACAGTGAAGTAAATAAATGTACTTTGAACTGTTTTACACAAAATGGGAACAAAGTAAAAGCCACAGTGTGTGTGAAAGGGGTCAGGCTGTGTATTTTAAAAAACTAACAACTGCTGCTCATAGTTGCTTATTATTCTGAATCAAAAGTCTTGTTTTGTTACTGCATAATGCTTCTATACTCACGAGATCCAGATCAGAAGTGAGAAAATGAACACAATCAAGGACTATAAAATAGCAAATAACTGAAAAAAACCATGCTGGATCTTTATTTGCAGTGACAGATAGCAACTGGATGTAAACTGGAATATGTAACTGGAGGTGCAACATGCTCTGTTCCTCATTCTCTAATGTTAAATAAAATTTTAGAAGTAACAGAAGTTAATTTCCTGTACATTTCCATAGCTCTAGCCTATGCCATTGACATAGTAAGTGTTCCACACATCCTGTTGAAAGTGATGGTATGGCCAACTGGAAAGACAGCACAGAAAGCCTTGCAGAGGAATTGAAATGGTGGTCTTAGGCCAAAGCAGAACATTCAAGAGAACTTCTCTATATTTGGTATAAAGTATTATGAAGACTGTTAGAGACTTCCTATTAAGCAGTGTGAACACGTGTCAAAGTCATTCTAATTTCCTCAAACTTTCTGCATGGAACAAACTTGACTCAAATAGATAAGCGTTACTTAACTACAGAGAAACACAGGCATTGTGTTGGCTGCCCTCCGGATCTGCACAAATAACTTAACAATCCTTAAAAGATTATAGCATAGACAGGGCTTATGAACTGGTATCAGGTGAAACACGATCTTTAAAATGGGACCTTCTAGGTTGTAATAAACAGGACCAATTATCATTAAAATCAAAATCATGAACTATTTTATCTTAATAGTGAAATCAAGGCAGTGTTGCATATAAGATAGCCAGAACTTACTAAAAATCTGTTAAAAATTGTCTAACAGGATTAGAGACTCAATATATATAGGTTTTGTCTCAAAAAAAAAGCCAACTTCAGCTGTTTGCAAACTGGAATATTCCATGCATTAGTCTCTAATTGCTTGAGACAAAACCCAAACATCCAAATCACTGTATGCTGGGGTTAATCTCCCTATTTTGAGAGGAAAAGAGAAAGCACAAGTATGCGTGCATGTTATGTGCAAACCAAGTTGACATTCTATGCTCACCTACTCAAGGATAAACACATTAGCTTTTGTTTCCATCACAAAGGATGATATTCTCACTTGCCTGCATGTTTTTGCGCAATCAAAAAATGAACAACTTTTACAACTTTTTTTTTCCTGCCCCTCTGCTCTGCTCTTGTGAGACCTCACCTGGAGTACTGTGTGCAGTTCTGGTGTCCTCAACATAAAAAGGATATGGAACAAGCCCAGAGGAGGGCCATGAGGATGATCAGGGGACTGCAGCAGCTCCCATATGAAGACACACTGAGGAAGTTGGGACTGTTTAGCACGGAGAAGAGAAGGCTGCATGGAGATCACATAGCAGCCTTCCAGTATCTGAACGGGGCTACAGGGATGCTGGGGAGGGACTCTTTATTAGGGATTGTAGTGATAGGACAAGGGGTAACGGGTTCAAACTTAAGCAAGGGAAGTTCAGATTGGATATAAGGAAGAAGTTCTTTACTGTGAGGGTGGTGAGGCACTGGAATGGGTTGCTCAGGGAAGCTGTGAATGCTCCATCCCTGGTGGTGGTGTTCAAGGCTAGGTTGGACAGAGCCTTGGGTGACATGGTTTAGTGTGAAGTGTCCCTGTCTATGGCAGGGGGGTTGGAACTAGATGATCTTAAGATCCTCTCTAGCCCTAACTATTCTATGATTCTAGCTATCCAAATATCCAATATTCACATTTAAATGGATATGGATTTGGAAGTCTACTTTTCTAATCCAGATTTCCTGATTCAAACTTGAAGTCACCAGTGCATGGTTGCATTTTTAATGTTTAGACCAATAAAATTAACTTCAATACAGCAAGGATCACTTGGTTAATCCCAACATGCAATAGCAATTCTATTAATCTAGATTATGTGAAGTTTAATGCAGGTGAATCATTATCTGAGATTGCTGGAGCTTGATAAGAGGTTGGAAGTTCATTACCTCCTTTTGTAGATGGAGTTTGAAGAAACTGTTTGGTTTTGAAGGCAGCACGAGGCAAATTTTTCTGCCTTTGCAGAGCTGTTGAAAGACAAGAAGTGTTATATTTGTCTAAGGAGAAGAAAACTAAATTTACTGGGAATCTCAGAATTGCATCCACTTGAAAAGCATCAAGGAACAGAGTGAGTGAAACACTCAAAAAGCTGTTGGGGTTTAAGTGGTGCTTGCTCTTAATGGCAAAGAGTTATAGAGGAGCATGTCAGAAACTTTGCAGTGCAAAATGAGCAGATTCTATAAGAGTAAAGCTTCTTGCAGGGCAAAAAGCCCAGAAAGGCAAAAAAATTAATACACCAAAGGGAGAACAAGCCACCTAGCAAACATGCTACACAATGAATGCAAGATTAGATACTAACTTGAAAATTAAACTGCCATATTTGACCTAGCAAAACCAGTTTCTTTAAAAAAGGATTAAAAAAAATATTCTAACACTATGCAAAACCACAAATCTTTGTCTAGATGTGCTCATCATAGAAACAAATGGTTATTGTTCACTTATGAAAACCTAAGACATTTTGAGGTCTGGTTTTTTCCTCTTCCAAAACATATGCAAGAGGACTCAGACATAATGCTAAAATTTGTCATCTGCCAGCATGCAGACAGCATGACAGAAATTGTTTTTATTGCTTCTTTGCTCCTTTATCTTGCCTTTTTTCTAGTAATGTTCAAGGGCTGATACTGCCTTGAAATGATCTCATTATCAATCAGTCATCAAGAGAGAAGCCAATGTTCCAAAAACTGTAGAATCTTGGTAAGGAGAGAACTACCTATTGCCAGAAGGAATGCATTGACACAGCGTATTTTCACCGCAGCATATTTAAGTGGTTGAAAGGAGGAAAGTAGTCAATGAAAATACAGCTTTGCCTACACAAAAGCTTTTTACAATGATAATGTATGAATAAACATCTTTGTTCACCAGCATAAAACTTTTTACACTAGCAAGTCTTATTTCCACAGTGAGAAGGAAGAAAGATGGGGGAACAGCTGTGCATAAAGATCCTGATCCTGAGTTAAGGAAGATCAATAATCCTATCACCAACTGC
The DNA here is from genome assembly GCA_002631895.1 of Agapornis roseicollis. Classification (NCBI taxonomy): domain Eukaryota; kingdom Metazoa; phylum Chordata; class Aves; order Psittaciformes; family Psittacidae; genus Agapornis; species Agapornis roseicollis. The sequence continues at coordinate 10,006 of NDXB01007914.1, read as the reverse complement.
TGAATATCACTATAAAGAAGGTAGGGGAAGTACAACTGGAATCCTATCAACATTAGTTAATCCTTTTCTAAACTTGATAGCATGTAATAATTGCCATCACCTTTCCTATCCTTCAGGCAGTGCAAAATTCACAATAGTTTCTGGAATATAAAAGTTCATCATATGTTTTACCCTCATTCTGAAAGCATGACTAGAGGTCATGCTTTTAGTCTTAACCAACATGATAAAATGCTGCCTGTGGCTATTAAGGAAAAAAATCCCAACCTATAAATTTCTTCTAAGGCATACCCATGAATAGCCAATTAAGCACAGTAAGGTGTTTAAAAGTGAGCATAATTCCTAGGAATTTAGTAAGGCAGACTAGTGGCCAGAGTGTTTCTGTCCACAACTATTCTGTTATACCCTTTTTTACTGAATCAGTGTTTTGTTATACCACACAAAAGGAAGAACAGCTTCTTCATATTTATGATCTTGAATTCAGTTTGCCCTAATTCATTCAGTTATGCTTAAATGTGCTACTGTACATAGCACTAAGTTTTTTCCCCCATCATTATTTACACTACTTGCAAGTCAGAGATGTGGAAAGATACAGAAAGGATTTTAAATAAGTATATCAAATTCCTTCCTTCTAAATGGAGACTCTGGGAAATAGAGACTTGATAGCTAAACAATTCTGTGCACTAAATCATTGAGAACTCTAGGCTGCATGACTTCAGCAATGCTGAGGAAACATGGAGTTTGAGACAAGCGTGGAGCACATGCTTATCCACACTATTGCTGCTCTTTAACTGCTCCATATGCTATTAAATTACCTGTCACAAATGCTCAATACATGTAGTTACGTTTACTTCTAATCAATGGAAACAGAATCCTCAGTTTTCTCAAAACATACATTTTCTTCTTTTACATGCCAAGCAGCTGGATCTTGGCAAGCAGACTAGTTACTGACAAGTCTGAACAATCTACAGCTTAGCTCTTTGAATAAGTATTATATTTAGCTCTGCTTAAAGATTTAACATCCATGTGCTAATAGCACCAAGTAAGCACAAAAGTATCACATGCACTATTCACTGGAAAGCACGCAGATCCTATGTGGAAGCCACCCTAGATGTTTTAACAGCTTTGCACAATCTATGTGGTATAGGACCCAAATATAGAGACTCCCTGTCACTCTAACACTTTAAAAGATATTTATTCCTTGGAAAACAAGTATTATTTTATCTTCCACTGTTTTAAGGTGAAATATTTACTAGCTTTTGCATTAAAAAAGTACTTTTTACATAATGGCATGGAGAATTGGATGTAAGGGAAGGTTCTAATAGTTACAACTGCTGATTAATTCACTCTCTTAAAAAAGAATTTTAATTTTTCACCATATTACAGCTAAAACATGTTTTCATGTTTTACAGCTGTACCTCCGAATGTATTTATAAGTCTTCCCTCTACTCTTTAAGCAAGTGTGTACAATTTGCCTATGTAACCATAACAGGAACTGGCTTTTCAGAAACTTACTGGATTCCTAACTCATTTTTTGAATGCCAGCAACCATAGCAAGTTCAGTATTGCAGCCACAGCAAATGTGCAAATAAATTATGAACAGCAGATCTTTGACAAGGAGAAAGTAGTGACCTTGGGTGGCAAGCCAGCATCCTTGCAAATGTAAGCTCATGCAAAACTAGCAGGTGTAGGAGGAAGCTTCAAATCCCAAGACCCAGAAGTCATTGCCAAGGGAAGACACAGATTTGCTGCAATTTAACAGTGCTTTATGCAAGATGACAAAATATAAAATCAATGAAACAAAAAATAAACAACAAGGAGGACACAATTCTGGATATTTTAATACAATGTACAGTTTTGCAGATTTTTTTTTTTAATCCAGACTAAGCAAAGATACTTACTCATCCACTTCATACACAAACCGTTTTACGATTGTCAATAGCAAGACTCTGACAAACATCTGTAAGAGCAGGGAAACTGTAAAAGCTAGAAATCTGGGCTTTATCAGTGATACTTAACTTACTCTTAAATGTAAGTTGGTCTACAATGGTTCACATCTGGGGAAAGATTTTATGAAATGCAAGCAAATTTACTTAATTTCTGCGATTCTCATTGCATCCACAAGTTGAAAAGAATTATCTATGTATAAACATAATCCATACTACTTTGGCTCCTGCAATTAAGTAACTTACTAAATACCAAATACTGAGATTTCTGTATGACCTTTCCATAAAGTTTCACTGTGAATATACTTTTTAATACCAGAAATAGCCTTCCAGCCAGCTAAGCTGCCCTCTGTTCTCTTCCATTCCCCATTCACTCAATTTTACAATTTGTAAAGATTTTAACTAAAAATATTTTTCCTTTATTTTCTTTCAAGCTATTTTGATTAATCTTCCTATCACAAAAATAACACAGTTGGTAGAGCTGCCATTCAACTGGTCTGAGTGCTTTATAGTTTGATAAGCCTGCCTAACAGATAACAGTCCTGCATTTGAACATGCCCTTCCTGTTGTAAATCCCACATGATGAGCGTTTGTGAACAGCGGCAGAAAAGGGCAAGAGGAAAGGGTGCTGGATAACCTATATGAACAACCACTAGGTCACACTAACTTCTTTGACTACAGTATCACACACTTGTGACTGATATCTCATCTAAGCCACTAGAAAGATAAAAATTTTGTAGTCTTTGGCATGGTCTGTATTCCTTATTCTGTATTTTATGTGGTTACATTAATGTGCTGTTATGAAAGGACCAGTTAATAAAGCCAACTAAGTATGCCAGTTTGTCCTTATTATTCAATGGGTAAAAAAACCCCATTTCTTTTCATTCACAAATATCTTACATTTCCAGTCAAATATTTATATTACTGATGAACTTTTATCACAGAATTTTCATAGTTCAAAGCTCTACGCATAATAATATTCATAACGTGTTCTTCCTTTGAAAATGTCACATAAGGTTATTATCTGAAACTTGTTTTAAAATAAAAGTCAGGAAACATTTAAAGAACAGGAACTGGCAATATTGACATATAAAGAAGCACTGAATATGTTTCTTTGCTTTGCCTTCTTTAAGGTCACCATTTTCAAGAGACTTGTGAAATCAGCAGCATTCTCCTGTTAACAGTTCCCTTTTGGGCAAGCAGCCAGTAGCCCAGCAGCAGGCTGATTTTATTTCATGGGACACAGGTTCATCCAAGCATTTTCTAAGGAGCAATTGTCTCTTTAAAAAAAAGTACAAAAACTGCAACTGAATATAATTTCCAGGTGACAGAAGAAGAAACTGAAAAGCAAAGGTTAAACTGGCATCTTTTTTTTTCACATCAGGTTTCACTAGTTAAAAAAACTGCAATAAACATCATCTAGGTACTATTTTAATAGCCTAGTAAGTTACTGTAGTCTGAAAATAAAATTCAACATAACAGAACACTATACCTTCGGTGAATCACATAAAACAAATGGGTTTTGACATGTCTAACTACTGTATCTCTACTCTTTATATTACTTCCACATATATTTTTAAGAAACTATGAATGATACCATAGTAAGAGATCAAACATTCTTTGAATATAATCAGTACCAGTTTTTGTGTACCAAAAAAGCACATTCACATAGGTGTAATCCAAGATCAACATTAACAACTCCAGTGTGGCATGAAATGTTTCTCTTTGCCATGAAACTGGAAGACAACTGAGGATCACCACTTGATTCTAAAATATACTTGAAGTGTCACTAAAGGTACTTACTGGCTGAGGCTTGAGGTTGAATGCGAGGTATTCCTCCATTTGGCACTTGGAAGTTTGAGTCACTTCTGCTGTTTTTCACAGACTCAGCTTGGATACTAGGTGTCCTGGACAGGTTTGGAAGACTACGTCTTAGTTTTTCTGTACAAAATAATACAGAACGATACCACAACATGTAATCTGATGATGGACAAAGTTCTGGTTACAAACCCACAGTCAAACTCCAAATCTAAGCAACACAATGTTAGCCATATAAAACTACATTGCAAATAAATTTATTTTGTAACATTACAGTTCTTCCATTACCTTGAACTCAACTTCTGTATTCTCAGATCTACCACATACAAAATACTTACAAAAACCCCCAAGAATACATATTTCACTGTGGTGAAAAAACAAGTCAAGCATAGTATATTTTGAAATTGAAACTTATCTGCATGAGTCTCTGGGTTTTGTTTTGTTCTACTTTTATGGAAACTGAATGGCAAACCTAATCTGCAGTTCTTCACAGTTTTCAGAGTCTTTACCTAGAAAGTTATTTATAATACAGAATGCTAACCTGAAGATTAAAAACACATCGTTATTATCCAAAGTCAACTTCTGGGACTACCGAGTTACATTGAACAAGTAACAGCCACCCACTTGGAAAGAAATTCTTCATACACAGCATTCATTATTGAAGTCTCTAGTTATGCCTTATCTTTCACATGACTTGACCCTCTATTCAACTATTATGGGTTCTCCAAGGGTCTTCAAAATTCAAACCATCACTCACAGCACACAAAAAGATGCCATCAAATATTTCTCAAATCTAACAACATTCAGTGTATGTCCAGCCCATTAAAGGCTGGGTTGATGGCTATGTTGGACAGGGGACTGCAGATGCCCTGTCAGGATGCAGAGTCAGCCTGATTGCATAGAGGGATGCAAGAAAGGAGTATGCTAGTGCATAAGCACTAAAGATGAAAGAGTCTACACAGGCTGAATATTCCAGGAAGTGTACATTCTGCACTTTAATAGTTTGCATTGCATTGCTTTGCCCTGCAGTTTTATCACTGTTGAACCCTGTCAACCAAATATCCCTCTGACCATTCTAGAGGGAAAAAATAAAGAAATCCCAAACAACTTTTTTTGGCTGCTGCACCATCGACTCTGCATATCCAAGTGACATTCAACTACACAAAAAACACTACAAGAGAATTCCTTGGAAGTGTTTCAGAAACACATGATCCCATGCTCTATTTTGATCCCTCTGGTATGTGGGATACCAGCTTTTGGTACCTTGCCTCTCATGAGATATTTTGTATAGCTCATCCAGCACACATTAAGACTTTCATGAAAACCCACAAAAGAATGGAAATACTCAATTAAGTCACATATAATTGATTAGCTTTTACATTGTACATTTTCCTATATACCTAAAATTTCCTCAAACCACTATTGCTAGATAAGACTTGAGCTAACACTTCCAAAGATATTCTTGAGCAGCTAATTAAATATGCAGGATCATCTTCCCAAGCAGCTCTGGTTTAGCACCCTTATTTTCCTGATTAAAAATCTAAAATTTGTTGGTTGATAATATTCTGTAAGTGACACAGACCTCTCTGCTGTATTAGTGGGGAAAAAAAGCCAACAGAACAAACACCACCCACACTCCTTCCCCACCCTCTGCCCCCCAAAATAAACTGTTTAAAAATACATTTCTACATCATCTCCACTACAGACATTTTGCATCCAGCTTACCAGGAAGTGAAAAAAATACAGTGAATTCCTAATATCTAAATGTACATTCTTCCTAAATTTAAGATTTTATTTTCTATTTTTATTTAACAACTATGTTTGTTAGAAAAGGAATATGCTTATGAGATTTCAGCCCAGTTACAGGAGCTTCTGCCAGATTGCTACTGGGAAAAAGTGCATTCAAGAAGCAAAGCCATATCAGTATCACATCATTCTGTTCGATGCCAATATAGTGTAATTGTGCCAATTTTACCAAAAGCTTGATTTTTTTGTTATGCCACAGTTTGTCCAGCTTTGAGATATCTAAAATATCCAATAAATGCATGACATAAGTACTAATATTTTTTAGGCTGTATTCATGCTCAAAGGTTCAGAGTCTTGCACTGCTAGAATAAAGCATTCCGCTATCTCACAGGCTACAAGCATGCATAAATTGCCATATTACTCTCATCTGACCACAGCTACTTTTCCCTGCATTTTATTCTGCCATCTGGAAGGCCTAATCCTACTGGTGAGTGATAGTTTCCTTGGTGCTGCTTTATTTTAGTGCATATGCCTGCCAAAGATAGAACTTGGTCACCATGAAACTCAATTACACCAACATACTGGATAATGTCTAAAATAAAAATAAGCCTATCAACTCCATCTGACTGTAAGGGTTCCCCGGCAGAATTAAAGCTTCCCTTGTTCTGCTTTTTCTTCAACAACTTCAAGAGTAAAGCATGATGTTACACTGGCATACAGTTTTAAGCACCAAAATTCTTTACAGGAACTACACAACTATTTGTGCAATTATTTTGAAACAGAGCTTTTTACCTTCATTTTTTACATTACTAGTCTGCAAATCTGTAGGGTGGCCTTGAAGTGAAAGACGAGGTTGCTGTAAACGGCTAATCATAGGTTGGGGTGAAACTCTGCTGTATTCTATGCTTCGAGCAGGTGATCGGGAGCGAGGTGAATTCCTCGGAGATTGTTTTGGTGAAGGCCAGGGAGAACTGCGAGGTGATGGAGAGAACCTATTAACAGCAGGGTGCACTGCATGATGTGTGCCATCTTCTTCATCTTCTAAACTCTGTGCATCAAGCTCCTGATCGCTGAATGTGCCTCGCCTTGTAGAATTGCAAGAAGAGCCAGAACTACGCCGAGAAGCACTTGCTGCATACTCTTGCCGGAGGCCTGGCAACCATGAGAACATTGTTTTACCTTCTTTCAGCCCACAAATGGTTCAAAGTAGAGACTACACATATAAATCATCTACGCAGTGCTGAAACTCAAATGTGGCTCACCTTAACTCCTTTTATTTAAAGGCATTAAATTAATTCCAGATTACTACCAACAAAAGTTATCTACCAGCTGATAATATCCCAAAATAAGTAGGTGAGCTCATTCCTTTACTCACTACAGCAATCATCAGTATAGGTGTGTTGTGTACTTGTTCATCTCTTCTCACAGGCTGGATATGAGCAGCACAAGCTACATCTTAATTTTGACATCATGTAACATAATAAGAGCAACCATGATGACATGTCTCTTGCAATGTATTAGTAAATATAACAAAACAGCTGTATGATAAGCTACCCCTAGAGAAGCTAGAGTTTTTAAATCAGTGGTCTCCAAAGTGGAATGCATGCACCCCAGGGGTATGCAAAACAAGCCACTCATAGCAATAAGCAGTAAAAATAAGTAAGCAATAAAAAAAAGTCTGGAGACCACCTAGTCAGACAAGTGAAATTACTGTCACTTTTTGCAGTCTCAAGGGACAAAAAAAGACTAAGTCTCAGCTAAACATACAGCAAGACATACATCTACATAGACATTTTTTTTTAAGTACTCTTTGCCCTATTGACTTTACAGTTTGGCAATTTAAATCATGGTTTAAGCACTGATGTCAACACCACAGGATTACATCAAGAAGGCACATATCTTCTGAGAAGACCAGCGGCAAGCAGTAGCCCAGTGTAACGACCATCCTTTTAGCATGTAGTAAGTACATGCTACAAGTTCACACTCTCTCTAGCATTTCTTTTGCCCACTGTTACTAAAGAACACTTCCGCAGAGCAACTTCCTTTCCTTATCCTGAAGGCAGAAGTCTTTCACCAACCTTCTCAGAACTCTATTTGTACATCCATAACAGAATATACACCCCTTTTCCCATTCCTGGGAAGTTCTAATGAAGTTAATCAATTTAAAAAGAAAATAAAAAATCAACTGCTCCACTTTGCTTTCAAAATGGAAAATACCTACTTTCTTCCTGCATTCGTGCTAGAATTTGCACATCTGTAACATCATTTAGCTTGTAATTAGACCCAATAGAGTCTTCATCCATCTCTGATGCACTTAATTCACTGTCCAGAGAGGACTGTGGACTTAGCGGAGGATTTCTATCTGCTGCACTTTTAAGATGACCTACAAAAAGAAAATAAATAGGAAATATTTAAAAAATAATAAAAAGGCAAGCTGTAGCCATTTCCTAGTGAAAGAACCACCAATCTAAGAACAGATTAAGAATAGATTCTGACTGAGCCTGATAGAAATTCTGGTTGTGGAACAGCTCCACATGACCTGGCAGTAGGTGCCTGCATCCCAGAAAGCTGACTGTATGCTGGGCTGCTTCAAAAGGAGCATGGCCAGCGGTTGAAAAAGGTGATTCTTTGCTTATACTCCACTCTCATGAGTACCAACTTTGAGTACAGCATTCAGCTCTGGGGTCCCCCAGTATAAGAAGGCCATGGAGCTGTTACAGTAAGTCCAGGGGAAGGCCACAAAGACAATCAGAGGCTGGAGCACCTCTCCTATGAAGACAGGCTGAGAGAGTTGGCCTTGTTCAGCCTGGAGAAGAGAAGCCTCCAGAGGCACTTTAGAGCAGCCTTCAAGTAGCTAAAGGGGGACTATGAGACAGCTGGAAAGACTTTTTCACAAGGGCACGTAGTGATAGGACAAGGAGGAATGGCTTTAAATTGTTTATACTAATGACTGCAAACCTTAATGGAATGCCTTTAATTAAAATACATGCTTCCTCCTTTGATTATATTGTTCACATTTCAAGGTACTGATGGATACACACTGCATACCACATGCTGCCGTCAATAAGTAATATGGTTTTTACCAAGACTTTACAACTGCCAGCACCTAACCTTTAAACACCTACTATCACAGTAAATTACAGGGCCAATTTCAGAAGCCATTTATGTATGTGGAGTTGGGACTTCATGGCACTAAAGCTACATGTTTTGGTCTAACTGCTAAAATGCATCAGTGACTTCAGGGAAATGGGCATTCAGAGAAAACACTTTAAATCTATCTCATGCCAAGAAGTCTGTAAAAAAGCCTTTCCTAAAAAGCTTAAGTACTGCACGATGCAAACACACTACAAAAGACTGACAGGTTTTTGGTTATCTTTCTTATTCTAATTCAATGCAGATATCTATTTGAGCACATGTTTTTGAAAGGAAAAGGAGGAGGAAGTAAGGGAGAGACGAAACACACATACTTACCTGAGGTACCAGGAGGTATGAGCTGTTTCACTAAAGCAGATTTCATTGGTGTTGAAGAGGGAGAGTTGAAACCACTGCTGTAGGGGCTACTGGTATTCGGACTATAGGAGCTTGCATAACTGACCGCGCTGAAAGGGCTGCTGTACAAACTCTGTCTCTTGAGAGCTGTATGAAAGAGGAGGAAAGCAACAAATTACACTGAAGGAACCAATGAGAAATGAACACAACCCTGTATGATATCTTCAGTGTGATTTAATTACCATAGAATCATAGAATCACAGAAAAATTAGGGTTGGAAAGGACCTTAAGATCATCTAGTTCCAACACCCCTGCCATAAGCAGGAACACCACACACTAAACCATATCACCCAAGGCTCTGTCCAACCTGGCCTTGAACACTGCCAGGGATGGAGCACTCACAACTTCCTTGGGCAACCCATTCCAGTGCCTCATCACCCTCACAGTAAAGAACTTCTTCCTTATATCCAATCTAAACCTCTCCTGTTTAAGTTTGAACCCGTTACTCCTTGTCCTGTCACTACAGTCCCTAATGAAGACTCCCTCCCCAGCATCGCTATAGGCCCCCTTCAGACACTGGAAGGCTGCTATGAGGTCTCCACACAGCCTTCTCTTCTCCAGGCTAAACAGTCCCAACTTTCTCAGCCTATCTTCATATGGGAGATGTTCCAGTGTGGACTTGTTCCAACAGCTCCATGTCCTTTTTCGGTTGAGGACACTAAAACTGCATTCAACACTTCAGGTGCGGTCTCACGAGAGCAGAGCAGAGGAGCAGGATCACCTCCTTCGACCTGCTGGTCACACTCCTTTTGATGCAGCCCAGGATACGGTTGGCTTTCTGGGCTGCAAGTGCACACTGCAGCCGGCTCATGTTCATGTTCTCATCAGCCACCCCCCCCAAGTCCTTCTCTGCAGGACTGCTCTGAATCTCCTCTTTGCCCAACCTGGAGCTGTGCCGGGGATTGCTCCAACCCAGGTGTAGGATCTTGCACTTGGCATGGTTAAACTTC